>JAFHBW010000174.1:0-52474 GCA_019022765.1 Westerdykella sp. P71 | reverse complement strand
ACGCAAAACCTATTATTCACCGGTGCCGTGGCCGGGCTTTGGTGTAAACACCAAACACAAAACGGCTAATTCCAAAAATCCCCCCCTTAAACCCCAGAANACCCCCNCCCCCCCCCCCCGCAAAATGGCCGACTCCGACCTCGAAGAACTCCGCCGCGCCCGCCTCCAACAACTCCAACAGGAACGCGGCGGTGCGTCCTCCGGCAGCGGCGGCAAGCAAGACGACCAAGAAGCACAACGGTAGGTCTCCCCCACCTACACCCATTCCCTCCACAAAGCTAACCCTGTTTCCCTCTTAGCCAACGCGAAGCATCCCAACGCGCCTCCCTCCTCAACCAAATCCTCACCCCCGAAGCCGCCGACCGCCTGGGCCGCATCCGCCTCGTCAAGGAATCCAGAGCCACAGACATCGAGAACCGACTCATCATGCTGGCGCGGACGGGCCAGCTGCGCGCCAAGGTCACCGAGGAGCAGTTGAAGGAGTTGTTGGGGGCGGTCAGTGAGGCGGAGGAGGAGAGGGGTGGGCAGACGGGGAAGATTGTTGTGAGTCGGAGAGGCGGGTGGGATGAGGATGATGATTTGGATGATTTGTTGAAGGATGTGTAGGGAGTGGGCGGGGAGGTAATATGGAGGCGAAGGTGGAGACCATACATGCATTGGGAGGCGTTAAGAGGAATACCATTTCATTAGCGTTGTCTGGGAAAGCCGTGATTCTCCTTCCAGTTGAAGTCTGTACCAGATATCCAGTTTGCTTTCTACACATTCGTGAGCTGAAAGGCGCACCGCTTGTAATAGTCACACGCCTACTACCCTCTGTCTACTGTGTAGGTTGCACTCCTCTCTACACGGCTCCGGAAGGCACTCCTACTCGTGTCCATTGATCGCAGCATCAAGAACAGCCATCTCGTCTTCGTCTTCCGCAGGGTCGTCCATTCCCACAGCCTTGACCAACTCGCCGTCCACCATGCTGCCTGCGACCGGAACCTTTGGGCCTCGCCCAACCGGGTCCCAGGAGCCTACATTCTCCGGTAGAGCCCTAACCCCATTGACTTCAGCCTCTGGCTTCTTTTCGGACAATTCCTGATACTCCTTCTCAAGCCTCTGGATACGCTTTTCGAGAAGCATCTTCCCCTCCCTCAAGTCAGCCTTATCGGGCGTGTTGCGGAGAGCATCTTTCAGTTGATCCAGTTCCTCTTTCCTGACTTTGAGCTCCGCTTCGGTTGAAACATCGGCTGAAGGTTCATCCCCACCCCAGCCGTTATCCTCGAGGCCATTCTCGGTCGCTACCTCAAACACGGGATTATGGTAGTGGGCCGGGTCTTGGGCCACTTCTTCGAAGAACTCGAGAACGCAGCGTTGGACCGAGCGGGCAATGAAGATGCATTCTCCGGCGCCTTGTGGGTTTTCGTCGTCGCAGAACGTGGGACAGATGGCGTCTTCCCAGTTGTCGGTGCTATCTTCATTCTGAAAGTGTGAGGTCTGGTCAGATGCGGTCGAGAGCGTCAAGTTCGCGACTCCCTTTGAGATCGAGGAGAGAATGTACGATCCGATGCCAGAAGGCTGCACTGTCTCAACCCAATCGACAGGTTCCTGGTCAGCCTCGGTGACGTTGGCTTTTTGGGTAGATGAGGCCTCGAGAGCGGCAACCTCTTCTGTGTAGTTCGACGGCATTTTGACGCATCTCCGGGGATCGTTGGACGACTCCACCCGCCATTCGCGCGCTCGCTGGCGAAGGAAAGCTCTGAGATGAGGATCCCGGATCTGAGAGGAGTAGATGCGAGGTTGGATGAGAGCCATAGCCGTAATTCGCGCGCCATACTTTTCCACTGTACTTTGTCAGTATGCAGTTCTCCCGCGAATACGTGCGTTGGTTAACGTACGATGCTCATCCAGCACACGAACAAGGTGCTCCCCGCCGTTCTCGATTCCAATCATGTAGATCTCCGCATCCTCGGCCACGAAATCCTTGTTATGCAGCACATTCTCAATGACGAATTTGATGTGCTCCGCCGCATCCTTGTTGCCCGGAATCTTATTGTCATCCGTGATTTGAACAGGTTCATGGCAGGCGGATTGAACGGGCATGTCATTCCAGCTCCGAACAGTCTTCGCCTCGCCAAACTTGTAGGAATAGAGAAGCTGCCCGCAATTCATGACAATGAGACCAGGAGTCTCCTTGCCCGTATCAGCCACCCCAGCGCCATCTTTGAACAAGTCTGCCGTCTCCTCCGCCTGGGTGGAGCGCCGAATGATCTCCTTGACGAAACCGATGACGGATCCATCGTTCACACCGGCTTCACGCTGGAGTCTTCGATATGCAAGAATGCCCAGATCCTGCAGCGTATCATTCACAATGACAATGACTCTTTTCCGCGTCCGCAATATCTCGGCCGGCGGAGCCAGAATCGGGACTGTCGCAACGGACGGCGGTTTGGTGTATGTGAGCTGGGGAAGATAGAGGTTTTGTATCCCAAGAGCGGACAATCGCTTTGCGACTTCACGACGTTGGCATTCTGTATCACCGATGTTAGTACGCGCTTTACCAGGTTGGGAATATGAGCGGGTCGGCGCGACGTACTCTGATAGGCCTCGCGGCGGACGTTGTTGACGCGCTCGTTGTTGCTGTAGTAGTATTGGAAGTACTTGTCTGGGTAATTGACCATGCAGAATTGGCCCGCATCGTTGATGAAGAAGCTCGAGTTGTGTTAGATTTCGTTCTGCTTTGCGGTTTGTCCTTGTTATGGCCCACTTACCCCAACTTATTCAGGTCTGCGGGGAACTTGGGATCTTCCGGTAGATTGCTCTCTTGAAGTCGAAACATGGTGTTTATGGCTATCGTTTGTGTATGTGAGAGAGTTTGGGGTTGAGAAGGCCAGGTGCTGTGGGTGTTGTTTTTATGGCTCCAGGTCTGCTTTGGGCGGTCAATGGTAAAAGAGGAAGGCGGTGGGCAGTAGGTGTCAGGTGAGGCTTTGGAAAGAGTTCCGTTTGATATGCCTGAGTATACATATCGCCCTGTTGCATCAGCGGTGAGCTACCTAAAAACAAAAGTACACGGCACGTTTGTGGCGCATGTCACAGGCAAACGGTCTGCCGTTACACAGGCTAGAGGGAGCGCCCTGATAGATGCATCGCCTAGGATTCTAATGTTTTCCCCATCCTCAAGATGCCTACCATATTTACAGATCTACCATCAACGCCACTGTAATGCCCAATATTCCAAGGATGTGACCCTTCGCTATAATAACAGTAATGTACACCCTTCTTGCGGCGATGGCCGGGCCACCACGCAAACAGTTCGCTTTCTACCAGCTGGCTTTCCGTACACCGGGGAGATATCCAGCGAGGGCATTTATACGGAATTGGTACTGCAAGTCCAATGTCAGCGCGATCCTGGAGAGTGGTGTGTCGGAAGACCTGGCGGCATAAATCCGCACCGTCTTTCATCTTGACACTTACCCTGCCCAATCTGAAATCACTGAAAATACCGCGACCCTTTCCTCCCATTATACATCTGTTCTTCACCTGTGTGAATCGGGTGTAGCAGTGCATCTGCGAAAGCTGGAGCTGCGCCTGTGCGCGTACGCGTTGGGGGAGGCTGGTATTGCGAATGATGTATCGTAGTGCTTGTCTAGAATGAATTCCCCATGTCAACGCATATTCTCGTATATCGGCCACATCCTCAACTTGTCGGGGACCGGGAAATGCGTACCTCTCGGGCTCATTCGCGGCGAAGACTTTGCGCTTGGTGTGATCGCGGATGTTGCGAATGTTGACATAACATCCAATGTCAAGCTTCTTCGCGCGGAACATAGACATGATGGCGGTAGTAGGTGTGAATGGTCCCTCTTCTTGACAATTGGGTGTCCTTCGAGATACCGAATGTCGAAGCGGAGGTCGACACCACCGCCAAGGCCTGCTCCAAATCTTCACCGTTCAATGTTCTAGGGAGCAGGCAGTGGTCACGTGCAAAGACATCACATAGGCTGCCAATTTCATCAAATTCTGACGATCAACATTGCCTGTCTTCGGCAATTTTACATGGTATGCTGTATCTGTAAAATGAGAAGACAATCTATGTTGCTACAGACCACCTGGAAGAATGCCCTCCACTCTTTGTGCTAAGTATGCCTCCACGGACTCGGAAATCAAAGAAAGACCGGATTGAGGATCGAGATCTATCAAAGTTCGTGTTTAATATTCCTTGCAGATCATGGCAATTGAGTGATGTTGATATAAGACTTTCTCCGCGAAGACAAATAGTGGGTGGACGGACGGCTAGCGGTCCTGTAACGGACTAGCGCCATGTTTACCGCCATGTACGTCATTGTATTCTTCTCAGATGCGCATCTTTCCACGCGTGATCCCAGCACGCGGGCATTCCAAGGTTCTTGTCTATATGGTTCAAGAGGATCGTACAATTTTCTCAACATGCAGAATACTCACCCCTCCACATCCGCCCTTGGCTCTCAATCACCAGGGTCTCCTCCGCGATGAGCCACATAGATCCGGGGCTGGACGAGCCTGCGCAACAGGCAGCGGAAGACCTGGAGCACAATGATGACAAGAAGACAAGGGGGCAGGCAAAGAAGGAGGAGGACGATTTCCTAGGTCCTGGGTACGCGAAACCGCTTATTCTTCCGGTAAAGAACCGCGACTGACGTCCTTTCAGCCGTTGGTGGCTAGCATCAACAGCGTTTCCCCTCATAGCAGGGACGTTTGGGCCCATATCGAATGCGTTTAGCATATGTGCTCTTGCTATAAAATGGAGAGTGCATATGCCGTCGGGTGCCGATGAAGCTCATGGACAACCCATTGCAGATCCAAGATGGCACGTTCCAGCCTCTATGTGTTAGGCTCAAGGGCACGCTGTTGCTAACAGTTTCTTGTTTAGGCTTACGGCTATCAATGCCATTTCACTAGTATTTGCTCTAATCGCTAACCTGGCCTTATCCCTCACCATGGCTCGACGACTCGCATTCGGAATCGCACAAGCCATTATAATCACTGGATGGTACATGGCCTCATTCCTGCTTATAGGGCTGGTAGCTGCGTGCTCTACCTCTATGTTCCGTTTCCAACCAAGGACGGAACATGCTCTCTCCCAGGCGTATTACTATGGCATCATTGCAGCAGCTTTGTACTTCATCATCGCTTCGATGATGGTCATGACCACGATCGGTGCGTACACAGGGCACTATCGAAAGGGGTTCAAACTCACGACGAGCCAAAGAACGCTAATGCTGCAAACTATTATGTTCATGGTATACCTGCTCCTCGGGGCTTTGATATTTTCTCATATCGAGAATTGGCCGTTCCTGGACGCCGTATACTGGGCCGAATTCACGCTCCTGACGATCGGGCTCGGGGGAGAGTTTGTTCCCTTAACACATCGTGGCAGAGGCCTACTCTTTCCCTTCGCGATCGGTGGCATCGTCATGGTCGGTCTCGTAATCGGCTCAGTGCGCTCTTTAGCGCTAGAAAGAGGGAAGCAGAAGATGTCGGCTCGATTGCTGGAAATTAAACGGGAGGATGTATTAAGATCACTCGATAATCATGAAGGAATGATCAAATTGGGACCTTTCGAGAAAATCAAGGTCAAGACGAACCTGTCGGAGAGCGAACGGAGAGAACAAGAGTTCAAAATCATGAGGAGGGTCCAACGAAAGGCCGACAGAAGGAGAAGATATTATGCGCTTGCAATGTCAAGCTTGGCGGCATGCATCTTATGGTTCCTCGGTGCCATGGTGTTCTGGTTCTCAGAAAAGTCACAGGGCTGGAGTTACTTCGTCTCACTATACTTCGCCTATACGACACTTCTGACCATTGGCTACGGAGATTATACGCCTCAGAGTAACTCAGCGAAACCGTTTTTCGTCTTTTGGACCCTTCTAGCAGTTCCCACTCTGACTATTCTGATCAGCAACATGGGCGATACCGTGATCAAGGCGTTCAAGGATCTGACTATCTGGCTGGGCTCTATCACGGTTTTGCCAGATGAAGGTGGGGACCGGGTTCAAGCACTCAAAGTTGGCTTGCAGAGGCTGAAGGCGGGTAAGCTCTACAAGTCGCCAGCCGATGAGGACGAAACGAATAGAGGTAGCGCGGAGGATGTGATACTGGACAGACTGGCACGACACCTAGAGGAAGAAGAGCTTGAAGAAGCCGTGGAAGCGGAGACAGAACAGGATTCCCTGAAGCGGGATATTCATTTCTATCACTTTGTCCTGACAAAAGAGATCCGCGCAGTCATGAAGGACGTCTCTATGAAGCCAGCAAAAGAGTACACCTACCACGAGTGGGCGTATTATCTCTTACTGCTCGGTCAAGACGAGAGTGACTCGTCCCATCATCGACGGCCCCACTTGAAGCACACCCGTCAACCCCATGAGCCCGATCTCGGAATCGCCGAAGGGCCCGAACACCACAAACGCTGGAGCTGGTTAGGAATTCGCAGTCCGCTGATGAGCAACCAAAATGAGGCGCAGTGGATATTGGAGCGCTTGACTATAACTCTGGAGTTTGAGATGCGGAAGATGCAGCCCGGAAGCCGTAAAGAGGCCGAGCAAAATCCGCCTCCAATCTCGATGAAGGATTTCATGGCGAAGTATAAGGAGTCACATCCACAATCACAGTCTCAGTCAACTTCGACGACGAAGTCGCTGAGCCCAGATCAGTTGTTGGATCAGGGTGTCGGTCGTGCTGAAGTGAGGAGGAGATATGGTTAATTGAGACACCGCGAATGATACCCCATTAATATTTAGTCATTCTACGAAGTGACGTGTCAGTCGTTGGTCAGGTCGTGCGCAACAAACGGCGGCTGTTACAGTGCCCATTCACATTTCTAGGCGAAAAGCGACCTCGAAGAACCGTGCTTTTCGCAGACATTCCTGTTTCAACGATATCGAGCAAGTCAATACCATAGACACCTACTCCTCGCATTAAAGGGGTATGGCATTATTTATGCTATCTTGGGTGGCATCACCACCCGCGATTTCAACACTGCCAACATACACACTTTCACCCATCAAAGGCCTGGACCGCTCGCTTCAACCGCGGCCACTATATCCTGCCGCTATTGCAGCATTCGCGGGCGTGGTTGGCACTGTTTTATGTGTTGCGGCAGTTTGCACTGTTGGAAATGTGAGAAGGGGTGCGATATACCGAAGAGACGTCGATGACTGTGAAGACTGGGATGAGAAGAGTACTTCAAAGCGCAGCGGGATCAGTAGTGCGCTTGATACGGAACTTCATACCATTCAAGGGGACGCAAGGGAAAACGATGGGCATGATAATGACCCACCCAGTATTCAAGGATCTCTACCTTTACCCACCTTGTCCTCGAGCGTTCACTTGGACGCTCCACCTGCCGCTCATCAACCACCAGAGTGGGAACCTCGACCAAAATCCGCTATGCCTATGAACCGCTCGCTGCTACTGCAAATACCCTCTCGAACTCCCCATCCTCCTTCGTCCTTCTACTCGTCCACTGAGGTGCCCATGCCCTCGGAAAATAGAAGAGACTTTGGCCTTGGCAGTGTGGGATCGGATATGCCTAGCAAGTTGAATTTGGGAAGTGAGCGGGAAGGGGTGGTGCCTTTCAGTGCTGTGAAGGGTCGTGCGGTTACGCGTCACGATTATTAGGGCAGTAACGGGGCCTATGCCAGGGGTGACAAAAACATGTCGCCCTTTCCTGGCCAATACTCAAAAGTTTATCCAACCTACGACATACGGTGGATGTAGGACGCCCGCGGGCATTACAAAGCTCGCATTCCATAACTACGTACGACATGCATCAGCTTTTGAAGTATAATAATTCCCATTGATACCCTAGGGTACTCACAGCAAAGTGAAAATTGTTCGCCGTGTTGGAGTGACAGGTTTTCTATCACCGGGGTGCCTAGCAGACAGAGGAGTGGCAGAGCCTTCCAAATTCGGGGAAGCGATACGCCGAAATGCAGTTTCCTTGAGAGCTATTTTAGAAACAGCAACCAAGTAATAACAGACCTTCAACGCAATGTCGTTTCTCACTTCACAACTTCCAAGGTTTGACATTTCCGCTGTTATTACAGGTGCATTCTATCAACACACACACACATTCTCCCTCGTTCAATCTTTCGGACAACACGTCCCGATATCGTTACGATTTGAATCAATATCACACAGTCACTTACCGCACCCAACATTAAAGACCACTTCTACCGCCCCCGAGGCCCTTCAAAATGACACGGGTTCTCGAGTCTGACGATCGGCAAGATAAAGCTGTGAACGCTGTGACAAATCAAGGGTCGGAGGCTGTTCTGTCTGCTGTTCAGGAACCCTATATTACGGAGCCCGATGGAGTCTATATTATCGATGCCCATGGACATGCGACCGTGTTTCCGGGGCCTCCTCGGGATATACCGACCCCATATTATCCATCTCCTGTCAGAGACCGACGAAGTGTGGAAGAGACGGCGGCACCAAGCTCAACTGATACCTCGGGAGGAGAATCGCTGTTGACGAAAATGCTGAAACCGAATGTGCCGAAGGACGAGGTATTCACCATCTCGAAGACTCCTGCAGGTTCTCAACAAGTCAAGGGTCCTGAGTTGGAGACAAAAGGGCTTGTCAAGCATCTCGAGAATCAAAACGCGAAGATGCTTCCCCTTGTAGGATCAGAGATTATCAGTACAAGCACTGAATCCAAGTTTGATCGGTTCATTACAGAATTGGGAATAGAACAGGGCGAATTAGACGAACTGTCAGGGCAAGACGGGGGAGCAAGGGTGTCAGATGTGTGGAGTACAAGCATGGCCGGGCCGTCAAGGCGAGCCGCACGCCGATCGAGAAGTCCAGAATCACCTCCAGAAAGACTTACGGAACGGACAAAAAGACGTAAAAAGAGCTCGGCCGACGAAGCCACAGAAAATGACGTGGCTGCAGAACGAGCCAGCCGAGCTGGCGCGGCCATGGCAGCGGAGGCGGGCCATAACGAGGCTGTGGCTACAGAACCCGTGCAAAGGCCGGATCAGGAAGAGAGCCAAGGCTGTCTACGGTGGTGGCTCTGTTGCAGGCGTTTTGTCTTTGTGAGACCACAGCGCCGTCGGGGGCAAAGGGAAGGAGAGATGGATGAAGAGGTAGAAAGGCTAGTCCCCGGAGAACAGGCTTGAAGAATTTGAGGTAGGAACCAGGCTTAAGGAACACAAGAGATGGGGCACTATCGGTAGACTGTAGGTAGCTAGTGAAATTCTATTCTAGAATACGCGATGTTGAGGCTGATGGATGCTTCCATACAAGGGATGCAAGATTTACAGAGTCTGGCCAGATCGATCGCATATTCGGCAACTCAGCTCATTCCCATATGGGCAGGAGTTTAACCTGAGAGCGTAGCCATTTGCCCTTAACAAGCAGGCGCCACAGTCCCGAATATGCGGTAGATCTGGCCAGACTCTGTAAGAGAATTGGCGATACGAATACGAGGGAAAAAATGCTCTCGTGGTACAGATCTTGATGGTGGCTGTTGCCGATTGGAGTTGGCAAGGCTTAAGCCCAGGTACGCCCAGTGGCATTTTCGGTTCCGTTGTGGCCGTGATCTGTCCCCAAAGTTTTTATGAGTGGACCAGAGCAGTTTGTAAACATTGAACATTTTTGGATGCGTTGGGTCATCGGCATCTATGGGATGTGTGATTGGGACACACTCGAGGACGAAGAGCAGAGTTCAGCACCAACTAATCCCACAAGTCGCTCGGATTCCCGGTACGAGCCTGTTGTAATTCGTGCTGTTTCGAAGTTCCATCGTGGTCGAATGTGCATTGGCATGTAGCCCTTCCTGTGGGCCTTCAGCCTTGCTGCAACACCTGAGCTCGTGGCGCTGGCGAAGGAATCATCGCACTCTCAATACTCGGAATAAAGCCAGGCTGAGCGAAAATTCAGGCTATGTTAAGCTCCACGTCCTGGGGTAAGCGACGTTGACTCAACTTCACCTTAATTGTATCCGGCGCGCACTTCCAAGCAGATCTCTATGTCTAGAAGCAGAATGGTAACAGCATTTATTCTAGCAACAGCTCATAATCAGGGGGTTGCTCCAGGCCAGCTAGTAGACTGATAACTAACACTCTGTACTGTTTTAGGATTTTAAGCATCGTGGCTATCTCTATGTTGAGATTCCCAAAAAATTGCTGTGGAAATCTAGATTCAGTATGGGCCTACACCCGGGAGCCAAGAAGTAACGGATCTATTACTGAAAACATCGTTCAAGTTATAGCATCCACTCCACAATCTGTTCCCAAGGTTCTAGCCCAGCCACCTTGAGGCGGGCTGCCTCCGGTGTGGAACAGCGCCAAAAGGCTGAGCTCGCGGCTACATGTACAGACGCCATACTACGAGAGCTGAAACTCAGCCGCACAAATGAACATTTCCGGCGATAATTTTCTGGAAACACATTCGTGTCTTCACACATTTATATTTCTCCTTGAGCCTCGACCCCGATCTTGGTATCAATTTCCTTAAGCCCCGCGAACGAGCGTGCACCTTCTCCCTTCTCACTCTGATATCAACCACTTCTATCGTCTTCTCGATCTAATTCCACTCGGCGGAGATCCTCTTCTGTTCAAAATGACTGGTCCGATCATCGGCCTCGCCATATCCGCATCGAAACGATTTTTCGCTATCGGTCTCTTGTTTGCAACAGTTTCTTTTGCACTAGACCTCAGCCAGGTCACGAAGGATATCTTCCCGGGGAACGTCCATATCGACTACTGCGAGCCGACGGCTACATTATGCAACTTGAACAGCACGGCTCGCATAGATTGGATTCCTTCATCACGCTGGCGATCTTCGTTCTCCATCCTTTACAGTTGCCTCGCCACTTTATTCGCATGCTCATGGTCGATACTCCACCTCAATCTCCCGGCACGCAATGATTCTGTCACTCGACAGTTCTTTCGTAAGCTCAGGTGGATGGGAGTTGCGCTGGTATTCCCCGAGATGATCGCCTGCATTGCACTGGACGACATTTGGCACGCAAGAACTTCCAGAAACACGTTTAGGAACGTCGGATACACTAACTGGACACTAAAGCATGGATTCTTCGTCAACATGGGGGGATACGTGCTTGAAAGCGGGGACGGCAGGTCATTTCCATTGAACTCAAAGGTGCTTGAGATGCTTGTCGACCAAGGAATATTAGCCATGCCGGAAACCCCTATCCTAGAAATCGACGACAGAAGTAAGATGGACAATTTTGCCCGGATATTTGCGGTTCTCCAAGTCTCTTGGATGGTTGCTCAATGCGTCGGCCGAAGATCCCTTGGAATGTTTGTGACCCCGTTGGAAGGTCTCACAGGGTTCTGCATTGCCATCACCTTCTTCACCTACCTGTTCCAGTGGGAGAAACCGAAAGATGTGGGCTTCCCAGTCGTTTTGAAATACGAGGGCGATCTTGACCAAGACCTCGTTAAGGAAATTCTGGAAATCTATCAGCAGTGGTATGGCTTGAAACAGTTGGAAGATATCAGCGACATAACTCGTATTCCGAACGGAGCTTTCGCTAGATCTTGGACTCAAGATACTCTCATATATCCTTCCTGGATGGTACTTGGCTTTTTATTCATGGGATGTGTTGCTGGCGGCTATAATGCAGCACGCGGGCTGGTCCGGAAAGAGTTATTCACACCATTACTGTGGCAAATCTGGACGTTCTGTTGTTACAGTGGCGCCGTCATACCCGTTGCGTTTTTGGCATACATATACCTGGAACGTTTACACAAGTTACACCCGATGGTGTCGAAATTCTCTCTTTGGACCATTATCTTTCTGTATACCGCTGCGAGGCTGGCTCCTTTTGTTATAGCTCTGTTGTGCTTCTGGCTTCCCCCGGGTTTGCCCATTGGTGCATACCATGATGTGGATTGGGCTATGTACATACCTCACTTCTAATTCTGTGAGTTTTGTTACCTCAGGTTTGGCACTGTCTGCAGGTTGTTGTTTGTGTACGATTGCTGTAGGCAATCTTCCTCTTCTTCATGTATTTAGTGTTCATGTATTTAGTGTCCATGTATTTAGTGTTCATGTATTTAGTGTTCATGTATTTAGTGAGCTTCAGGCTCCCTCCTGAGATAGAGTATCGAGATTCAGTCCAGCCTTCTCTCCACAAATTCCTACGACTAAACCACTCAACTATTGCTCTTGAGGCCTTATGAATATTTCGCTGAAATTCTGAAAGCAGTACTACCTAGACCAGACAGTCGCCGCGGTTTGCTCCAGGGTATGAAATGTGCCCCCTATGTAAGATATCGAGGTCTGACAATGGCATGAATAAGAGATAGGTCGAGCTTTCCCTGGTAGTTCCGCGAATCAGGTTTATCTATCCACGGCGTTCGTATGGAACATGAGTACAAATTTCATCCCTGCCGTCCCAGTTCTTGGGAAGGGTTGTGTCGTTGGGAGAGATACTACTTCGGGACTAGCGCTTTCCTGTTCGAGCACCGACCCTGAATTCACGATCTTCTCCCTCAGTGTCCAGTTTTCGCATTCATGATTCTTGTACCATGGTCACAAGTTCGGTTGCCGCACCTGACCTACAAGTAGAAGAGTCGTTAACCGTGCTCACGAAGAGCATTTGACCCACGTGCCGACAGGACGTGGGATGCGAGTCGAAGCTAGGAGCTTGAGGTGCCCCACGAACTCCTCGATCTGATCACCCGGTGATCGCCCCATCCAGGCACAGAATTCCAGGGTCTCCAGGTTGCCCGAAATGACATGTCAAACTCCAAAGTCCAGGTTCTGAAGTCAAAAAGGGTTCCTCAAAAAAGCAGGTGGCATCACCTTCCTTTTTCCAGAGGACTCCGTCAGCGCGTGCGGGCCGTAGCGTTCCAATCAGCGCGGCGCACGGCGGGTTGAGCTCCAATAACGCGATGCCAGCTGTACATGCACATGATGCCGCATACAAAAGCACTTAAACAGCCAATTTGGATCTAGCGGTGGTGGCTGATGCCTAGTCAGCCTTCATAACGATGGCGGCGGGCAGCGGAGAGTTTCTTCTGAACCACAGTTATAGACAAGCGCATCCCAGTTTATTAACCGCGCGATTTGGTATATCGCGGATTTGAGGATGGGTGTTCCAGTGAGTTTTGCGCGCGGTGATATTCAGCCTCGTTGGCTTCCTGGGCGCTGACAGTGTCTCAGAGTTCGGCCGATCCCGCACATGTCGTGCAATCGCTTGTCCATACGCTGTTGGATGTGTTTGACGCGACGAGAGATTTGTACAACACATTGAGAAATAAGGAGAAGAGAGATATCGAAACCAGCCTCAGGTCCAGAGGATATCCTGATTCGCGTAGGATCGAGTATGTCGATGAGACTGTTGGTGACGAGGGCATCGTGCTGGACAAGGCCGCCGTAAGGAAGCAGTTCGAGCTTGGACTTAGCGACGTTGGCACACAGTTTGCCATCGGAGATGGTATGAAAAAGTTTGGTTTAATGTCCGCTGCACTCGACGACTGACTTGCTCTCCTTCTTGACAGTCCTCACGCAGACAGCACTGCAGTCGCAGATCATCACTCTGCAATCAGTCATAATAACGACCTTTTTGTACGGGCCAACATCCCCGGATCCCATATCGCACCAACTTCACAAAATATCAGACGCATCTCGAGCAGCTGGTACTGCTTCCGTTGACATATTAGCCGACCAACGTCAACGGCAGCTTGCTGTTAAACCAATCGAGCAACGACCTCCGTCAACCACCACTCCAATACAGCGCGCGCCTCCTTACCTATCAATCCCTGTCCCTTTCTCAACCGCTGCATCGTCGACGGAACTACACAGATCGCGACTTGAGTCCAAGAATTCCGCTAAGACTACCACTCTCACGTTGGTCGAAAGGCCCAAACCCAGAAGAACCGATACAGAGTCTACTGTCTCTGGCATCTCGTCCGATGGTACAAAGTCCGTACCCCAGGCTTCATACTGCCGTTACGCCGTCGATCTGCAGAAGGAAGCAGCCCGTCCCCTTGCCGCAAGCATAACAGACGCCGTCGAACCATACTGTCCGTACTGCAGACGCGTACTACATCTCGAGCCCGGAAAATCTTGGGAGATCTTCAAGAGCGACGACGGCTTAGAACGCCGCTATCGGATTCAGAACCGCTTTGTTGTAAAATGCCATCGCAACAGTGTGGATGGCGGCTATTGCTGCGTGCTGTGCTCGAGAAGCGGGAGCGTCGACACCGTATGTGGCGATGTCAAGGCTCTCATTCGACATGTATGGATGGATCACGAGGTTCCTGAGCTGGATGCGGAAGGTGATATCGTAGAGGTTGTTGAGGATGTAAGGAGGCGGAGGGATAGTTTATTGAGCTTCAAGGAGGAGAGGAGGGGTTGGGACAGGAGGAGTACCAGTGTTGGGCCGAGCAGGAGGAAGAGCTTGCGGAGACCAGATGTATTTGATGAGAGGGGTGAAAACGTAAGGATTTGGACTTCGAGGGGAGACGGGCGATGAGGGCCGTATTTCTTTCCTCTTTCTTTTTTTCTCCCGTTATCCAGCGTGGCGTTGGGGTCCTCGTATTTCCCGGGCAAGCTTGACATATTTGACCGCTTTGCATGAAATTCTTATCCTTTGGCCGCCACAACCTCTTTGTGCTGCGAAATATCCCCAAACGGACATTGTTCCTCTACTCGAGCCTTCAGGGACACCACTGTCGCCACCATCTCAAGGCTCTTGCCTGTTGGGGTACAGACCCGACCGTCTACAGTTCATATTCTGTTGGTTTACACCTGTCGCCTTCGCTGCCATGCTTTCCGGCTCCAAGGATACTCAAAAGCGGTCGAACTTGGTTAGCGTGAAAGCCTATGAATGTAATCTGCGTTCATAATTCGCCTTCCCGATGAGTTAGGCTAAGGTCCTCAGTCTGAGATAGAGATACCTTATGCGTACGCTCACGTTTGCACTATTACCAAGAAGCCCTTACGATGTCAATCTGTCTCGCAAGTTTAGAGCCATAGGGTAAACGTCGAAATGGCCTTCATATTCACCCTATGAGAATCCTACCTCGCCGGTCGGCTCTGATTTGATTGGTTGGTTGCTTCACATATGCTCCTTGGACCATGTGAGAAGTACGGAGTACCCAAGGACGGTCCGTTTGTCCTATGCTCCACTCATGGAATTAGTCGATAAGGTGTGTGATTACATACGGGACTTTGGTGTAGCAGCAATGGCCTAGCAGCAAAGCATCGGATCCCGCAAGGGTTGGTCAACAAAATAGAAGGGAGGAAAGTGTATTTGGATGTTGAGGTCAACAATAAGGAAGGGGTGAGGTTTGCAAGCTGCGACGGGATGTGGATGAGTGTACCGAGGGATAAATTATAGGAAGAAACCAATGCCTGGAGTTTTGGAAGAGTATAACGAATGTGCAGCAAACAAAACAAAATAATCATGAAGCGATTTTCCCTCAACGCTAATTCGGGTCATACGGGCTGGATGGTTTTCTGCTGACAGTGAGCCTCAACAATAGATTATCCGCTCGTCTTACCCAAACCCGCATACGCTCAACGTCTCACGTTCCCACTTCCAAGTATCTTCGGACAACCACGCCACATCAGCGCATCCTCTTCATCCTTCTCGTCTTCCCAAAACAGCAAATGCCAGCTACTGCAATCGACACTTTACGCTCGAATTCCTTGAAAAGGATCCAACCTACTATCTTCGGCAAGCGTTCGCGGGAGGAGATAGCCATGTGGGTGGGTCCTTTATGAGGTGCAGTGCATGAGGTCGTGCATGAGTACGCCCGACTTTAGCGGGGATGGCGGTACGCGAGGATGGCAGTTTTGGAGAATGGTGGCGAGGTTGTGGATCTGACTGAAGCTTGACTTCGGCATGAGAGCTGTTTCTTGTGTATTTTGCTCGTTTTATAGAGTTAGAGATACTTGCACCTCACGATGCCATTCATACACTCTTCCCGCTTGCCCAGCTTTTCCTTTTCGCAAAGCGAACAACTATCAGCGAACAACCATCATCCACTTCGGTACCTGCATGGGGCCTCGGAAAAACGCTAGGTCAAATTCCCGCCAGGTCGAATCGCCTATGCATGTCGGATTGGTACGCGAGTAAGATGGGCTCTACAGCGATGTCTCAATCAGGTTAGCGCGGGTAGACCATTTCCCTTAACAGGTTTAGCGTATTTGTGCCCGATGAATAGTGCAGATCGTGGAGCCATTGTGAAGAACGGGCATGTGGAGTACCGTAGCATTGTTAGTCAACATTACAAGAAAGTCGTCTGCGACGCTGCACTATGTTTGAACATGACCCTATGATGTTAGAATCGAAAAACTTCGATATCACATACAAACAATCACTGTATCAATGCATCAACAGAATTAATATTCAGTCAAGAAATGCCTGTTTTATTTGAAAGTATATCAAGTGCAGCATAGCACCTGGATACGGTGAAGACACGGCCGATATTGCAATGCCCTTCTCGTGGCTTCTCCCACCCGAAACCAAATCCCGATCTTTCTTAGAAGGCCGTGTTCCTTCTAAGGTCCACTCATATTGATTCCGTCACTTTGATCCGTCATTCTTGGCAAACTTGACGCCTATGCCACCTTCGACAGCTAGTGCACCACACTTCGCGTCTTCATGACGATTGCGTCTTCAACAGTGTCCCGCCTTCTCGCCGCCCTGCTTCTCTTTCGCAACTCGACCTTCAACCTCGGCGACAGTCTCCTCATCCTCGTCATGGACTTCATTCAGATCCTTCTGCCAGAGACCTGTCTTGATCGTTGTCTTGATGACCGTCTCCTTCACTGACTCGACCGTACAGTCTGCGCCAGGACCTCCTGGGGAATCTCCTCTTGGACTCCATACAGGACCTTGTGCCAGAGACCTGTCTTGACTGTCATCTTTGTGATGGTCTTCTTGACGGACTCGACCGTAGTCTGGGCCAGTACATCCTCCGGAACGCCATAGAGAACGCGCTGCAGGAATCCAGGCGTGACTTGAGTCTTCTTGACCATGGCTCCAGCAGAGTTTGAGGTATCCATATAGGTCTCGTAGTACGTAGTGCCCTCCTTCGGCAGCAGAGCCTTTGGCAAGATGAAGAACCAACCGGGTTGATGAACGATGGCGGTCTTGGTGACTTCAACCTTTGTGTCCTTGGCAACTTCCACCTTCTTGTCCGTGGTGTCCTCCTTGACCTCGTCGTCGAGACGATTCCCGAGGAAGTCGTATCCAGGGACAAACAGAGGAGGGTTGACGAGAGAAGTGCAGATCTGGGCCTGCAATGGGGCGACCAGTTGACTTGGGATACGCCCCGGCAACCTTGAGATGGGCCACGGTCGACTTGGTGGAAGCTCGAAGCATCTTGACGGTTTTTCTTCGAGGTTCAGATCGAAGTTGGTTGGTTGGTAGTGGTTGTGTGCGTAGTTGTGATAAGGGTCGGGTTGGAAGGCCAGAACGCAGAGGCGGGCTTTTATGTTGTGCCGTCGGCGCGCGCTGTGTTCGGTCGAAAAGTGGATTCGCTGTGAAGTTTGTGTTGTGCTTGATGTGGTTAAGGTTAGTCTGGAGGAAAGAAGGTTGGGGTGGGTATTAGTGTGGCGCGTCAGCGCGACTTGTGTAGGAATAGCGCTTCAGTGAATGTCGCTTCACAATACGGGTATGAAAGTCGTGCGGTGAAACTGCCTAAGAGGGGAACACATCATTGGGAATACGCGTCGAAAAAGTAAAATAGTATGTAAACATGCTGCTGCAGACGGTGAACGCGATTCCATGCACTATCTTTTTCTCGGACATTTGGCCCACAACATCTACATCGCTTTCCTTATCGACCTTACCATTTACATTCTCATGTAGAGACGTTGTATATATCCGGTTACCCACTGTTCGAATACAAGGTTGAAAGTCGGAAGCTCGACTTCTGACTTCGAAAGTTCGTTGATATGGGTCTCTTGCTCATGAGAATTGGGAGCTAGACTTGGGCAAACTTCAGTGTAGAACATGTGCAGTAATGGGAAAAGGTAATTAAGGCGCTTCAGCCTGTAAAGGGTACAGTGCGGTCAGCATGACGAGACATTCGGGGGAATACTGGTGGGGAGTTGGACAAGATAGCATGCGCCGTTACAAACCAGAAAGGATGAGGCTCTTTTGTGCCTCCATCGTCGGGTTTCTGGCTGCATATTTTGCACGTGAATGTTGCGGAACAATAAGGCATTGAGCGTTTATATCAACAAAGGCAGACACGAACAGATGACCATCGCAATTGGAAGGAGGCACTGCCATGTTGCATTCTTGAAACTCATGTTGAGGCGGATATTGCGAGTACAGTGGATTATATATTGAACCGTGATTGTATAAACCGCTTCTGACTGGCGACTAAAGCTGGGTATCAAACATTTTTGGGTAATGAAATTCCAGCTTCTCCAAAGACAACATTAATCCAGCTCCGTAGCGTCGTAATAATGTGTAGGAACTGCAAGCTCTTCCTCAGCTCGTCCAAGATTATATCCTACGCTGGCCCTTCGGGTGCTGTACTGCTTGCCAGATTGCATTGTCTGAAGATTCGAACTTCCTCCGACGCAAATGCGCCAACAACGCTGTGAATAACGCCTTGGTTGTTGAAGAGAACCATGTCGCCCTCTTCCCAATCATGCGCATATACCAGGCCAGGGGCAATTCCTGGCCTCTGCAGTCGGTAAATAATGTCCCGCACTGTTTTCAAGTCGTCCACTACCGTTCCGTCCCGAAGATGTAGTTTACGGACCGCGGAAGGATGGACCTGAAGTGCCAGCTTCCCCGTCACAGGGTTCTTCCAGCACATCGGTAATATCAAGATCTTTGAGTTATCAATTGGAGGAAGTTCAACTTCGGATAGCTCAAGCCCGTCGGACTCAAGACCTAGTCCAGTGGAGTTCGATTTTGCAGACGACATCCAGATGTATGGGTGGGGCGCATATTCTACCTTCGTCGTGCGAACGAACTTCTTGTCTTCCTCGGAGAGAATGTCGTACATGGTGTAGCCAGAAGCGAATGCTGTGGTCCCGAGAGGAACCTGTAGAGAGTCTCCTGTGCCGTCGTCATAGCGTAGCACCTGCGTACGCCCTTTTGGAACCTTAACAGCCATGAGCGAAGTGACCCTGGGTGGATTTAGGTCATAGAGCGCGGCATCTATATGCCAGCGGTAGAATCGGGTGTAATCTAAATCCTCTTCCGCCGGAATAGTGGTTTTATGGAAGGTCTTGTGGTGGGGGTGTTTGAGGGTGATATCTTTCAGTCCCTCGAATTCCTTGACAAAGCCATTGCCAATGACTTGAACCTGAGGCTGGTGCGGAATAGTCTTGAGATCTGGATGTAGAATTGACTTCTTTGCGTCCAGCGTTTTGCCGTGGCCATAGTTGACGCAATCAGGGTCGAATCGCTGTGTGAGTTCGAATTGCGCCTTCGGTGTGGCTTGGGCTTGATCTTTCAGGACAAGGACGGAGTACTTGTATAGAGCATCATAGATAATCTTCCAGTCGTCTTCAGAAAGATTGTTAATGTCGACGTTGGTGGCTACCGCGCCGATGTTGCGACGGGAGTTCTCGGGATGGGATAACGGAACGACCTGGATACCCGATTTTACGGCCATTTTAAGGGACTGCGCTATTCCTTTGGCGACCGCAGAGGTTTTCGATTCGTATAGGTTACCTTCGAAGACATCGTAGGAATTATATATATGAGGCGGAAATTTCAGGTCATCGGAGGTTACCGAGTCTTGAGGTGTTGGTGGGGACGGTTTTCGTAGCTTATCGGCGCCGGCGGTCACCGACTGTTGATAAAGACATCAGCGCAGTTGGCACAATAATAACTTATGTCTAGCATTCGGCAAAGCAAATACGGGGATCTCCGCGCATTTCGCGTCGGAACTTTGCTTGCAACAGCCACATCGTCAACTGAAGCTGAAGATCTTTTGTAGAAATTGCAAGCCAAGTACCCTAGGGTATGGAATTCAGCAAGAACACATGCCCAAATCAACCAAGAGAAACATGGAAACTGGAAACTTCACGCACCGCGTCGACGTATTGTTAGTGATTCGTCGCAAAAAGATGAGAGGTCACAGTGCTTGACCTCAATGAGAGCGCCATGTTGTCATAGTGGCTTCTCAATCTCTTGTGTGGCTCAAGCCAGGACCCCAGGTCCAATATCAGCGGAATGGGCCGTGCCGTCGAACGTGACGATGTTCCTGGAGCTCTCATGAAAATAGCAGTAGAGTCCTGCCTCATGCTCGTTCACGATCGGACAGCGGCGAACTTCCCTCCCTTGCCGGTTTTGGTTAGATGATGTCACCGTCTGAGTGAAGTTTTGAGGAAAGCGAACGACGCGGTAGTCCTCTAATTAAGCTTCTGGCTACCTATGTAAAGCCAGACTCCCGATCTAGGTTCAGTTGTGCGACTCTGGGTCCTCTCACGAATGAGCAGCTTTCTAACTCTTCCCAAGGGTCGACGTGTTCGTTCGGCCCTATCGACTTTGCTTTTAGGGCCACATACCATATCCTCTGTGAGTGCAGTGAATTAAGGGACAGACCCAGCGGAAGAAATGTGAATTATCGGTTACGGTTACGGTTACGGTTACGGTGAAAAAATGGCGAAGAGCTGCCTTGTTAGCTGGTTCAGTTTGGGATGATGTTGTTATTCAGGCGATGTTGAGCATGGTTTGGTGGACTCGTCTTAGAGTGATAATCACGGCAGAGTGTAAGAAACCCGCTCGGGTTTCCAATAGCTCTATTGTAGCGGGTAAGCAGAAGTCCGGATGTGAAGATCGATCGTGTCCAAGTCGTGTTTACGGGGGAAATTTCCGCCGACCCCGAGCGCCAAGGCGGTGAGGTAGAGGTACACCTCCGTTCGATGACCGCAGAGCCGCACTTATCAACATACAATCACACGTGCTTCTTCGCTTTCATTCTGAGCTCGAACTCCTCCTCGGCCTCTGGGAATCTCATAGCAAAGCCAGCTTCAGAAAACCTAGCCGCGACACGAACCCCGCGCCACCATGTCAAGCGGGCAGCTTAAGGCCGAGAAGGACTTCACGAAGGAGGTCGACAAGCTTCTTCCAGAAACTGAAGAGCTTGGATCAGTATGTCCGCCGGATTTTTGGATGCTGCATGAGCTAATGTAACTGCAGAGCAACCCACAAGCTGCTATCGAGAAGCTCCTGGTGCTAGAGAAGCAAACCCGCCAGGTGCGTTAGCCACCCTGACTACCTTCCGAAGTTGTTAGCTCATATCAGACAGGCTTCCGATCTTGCATCGACCTCGCGTATTCTCGTCGCCATATGCACAATAGCCAAAAATGCCGGTGATTGGAGCCTGTTGAACGAGCAAGTGCTTCTGCTCTCCAAGAAGCATGGACAGCTTAAACAAGCTATCACCAAGATGGTACAAGTGGTCATGGGCTTCCTAGATGACACTCCGGACCTGGAAACCAAGCTGTCAGTCATCGAGACTTTGCGCACAGTCACTGAGGGCAAGGTAGGATGCTACAATTGTTTGTAATGGACGCTGCTAATTGCAGTGCAGATATTCGTCGAAGTTGAGCGCGCTCGTATTACGAGGATACTTTCCAACATCAAGAAAGAGCAAGGCGACATCAATTCGGCGACCGATATTCTGTGCGAGCTTCAGGTGGAGACGTTCGGATCCATGACCCGCCGCGAGAAGACCGAATTCATACTGCAGCAGGTGGCGCTTTGCATAGAGAAGGGTGACTGGACCCAGGCAGGAATTCTGAGCAGGAAGATCAGCACGCGGTATTTCGCCCGTAAACCGAAGAAGACACCAGAGCAGCTGGAGAAAGAGCGGAAGGAGCGCGAGGAGAAGGAGAAGACGAGAAGTGTGGATGAGCCGCCGCCGGAGCCGGAAGATGATGTGACGGACCTGAAGCTCCGATATTATGAGCAGCAGATCACATTAGCCAAGCACGAGGACAAGTATCTTGACGTTTGCAAGCATTACCGCCAGGTGTTGGACACCGAAGCCGTCGAGGAAGACCCCAAGAAGTTGCGAGTGGTTCGTGTCCCCCAAATTCTTGTCAGCCATGCGGCTAACAGAATCGCAGATACTTCAAAGGGTCATTTACTTCATCATCCTCGCCCCTTACGACAACGAGCAGTCTGATTTGATCCAGCGCATTTTCAGAGACTCCCGCAATCTCCAGGTTCCAGAAGAGGCGAAGCTTTTGAAGCTCTTCACAGTCCCAGAGCTCATGAGGTGGCCGGTGATTGCGCAGAAATTCGGCCCTCACCTCACTGAAACAGACGTCTTCGATGCCGAAAAGGACGACTCCGATGACCCCAAGGCATTCCAGAGGTGGCAAGATCTTCGCAAGCGCGTCATTGAGCATAACATCCGGGTCGTCGCCAAGTACTACACCCGTATTCAGATTCCCAGACTCACGGAACATCTGGATCTTCCTGAGGACGAGACGGAGAAATACATTAGTGATTTGGTCACTGCGAAGACCATCTACGCCAAGATCGACCGTCCAGCCCGGATTGTCAGCTTTGCCAAGCCTAGGGACGCAGATGATGTCCTGAACGAGTGGAGCGCTAACATGAAGAGCTTGCTTGGCCATCTGGAGAGGATTGATCATCTCATCACGAAGGAGGAGATGATGGCGCGGATACAGCCGACGGTGGAGAAGGCGAAGGCCAAGGCGAAATGAGGAGTTTTCAGAGAGATGGCATGGGCCAGGCCAGCCGGGCCAGCACCCGCAAAGCAAATAGATAGATGCATAACCCTTATGGATCGTATGTATGCATGGTAGGGTATGTAATATAGCGCAAGAGTGTTTGCGCGTTTGCTTGTCTATGTCTATCTATATGCAATGCTCTCTACGGAACCACTGCAGTGTCTAGAGGGTATTCAGAAAGGGACATCCATATCTTCAACACTTTCCTCCTTCTTGTCGCCCGATTCGGCCTTATGTAGAACCTCCTTCATAAATCCTATTAGCGCTCCAACATATGCCTTTTGACTGCTGGGAAGGAAGTGACCTCCAGGATGGTATACAACCCTTCCCTCGGTATTCTCACAAGCCTTCACCAGCGCCAAACTCCTAGCCTCTTCGACTACAGTGTCTAGTGTGCCTAAGAAATGTAGCACAGGTGTCGTGATCTTAGGTTCGTAAAAGGCCTGGTAATACGGAGTGTCCACGGGCGCGAATCCCGAATAACTGACGGCGAACTTGAGAGGGGGATGTATCTGCTCCTTTCCATTCTCCGTGTCCTTTTCAAAAGACTCCGGATACGGTATCCCGCCCTTCTTTTCTGCCGCTTGGAACGCCTCTCGCCGCCCGGGATCCAGTAACGAAGCAACCAGGCCCGCGGCGCATCCGCCTTGGGAGAACCCGATTACACCGTCAAATGGGCCTTCCGTCGTGAGCACATGTGCGATATGTGCCAGTCCCTTTTCCAATCCTTCATATACATAAGGCGTGCCATCGCCTTTTCTCCGCCACCATGCCCAAGCGTCCGTTTCCTCCTTGTCACCCCCCTCGGTACTGTTGGATACAGCAAAGGGCACATCTGCGGGGGATAACCGTATGGGTGCGGTCGGGTAGTGTAGTGTGATCCCTGCTGGAAACGCCTTCTGCAGGTTCTTCTCCAGCGCCCGAGTTTTGGCATGGAAGAGGGGGCCTGATTGCGTATATCCGTGAAGCATGAGCACCTTCACAGGTCTCGAGGGGAGAGGCGGTACGGAGCCCATGATGCGGAGGCGACTAAGCGTATAACGATTCGTGAGGCGCGCGTTCCGAGGATAAGTTGGCAGTCGAGGCATCCACCGGTTTCTTAGGAGGCTTCAAGACAGTCAGGATTGGGCGGGGAGGAGTCAGATCTGATAGTATCCGATCTTATCGGTATGCACGCTGAGTTCCGGCTCGGGACGAGTCAGACCGAACTGGCGGGCCCGAAGATCCCTGCTCCCCCGAGCCTCAACACCAAAATTTCCGATGGACATTTCAGAGCTCTGAGCTAAACCCAACATCACTCCTCCTCGGTCCCGCCATGCTCACCGAGCAATTCGTCGCTTCCATAGCGGCGTCCACGAAGCCGAATACCGGCGTAACGAAAGATGCCGGGATTTTCCTGCACGAGTACCAGCCATTGGCGGCGCAGAGACATGTTTTCAAGAAGAGTGCGTCGGCGCCGAACGGGCTTGCGGTGAGCGCTTCACATATCTTTGCGGCGCAGGAAGGGAAAGCGGTTGTGCATGTGTATAGAAGGGAGAAGGGGAATCAGGAAGCTATTGTACCGTTCCCGGAGAGGATACATAGCATTGCGCTGGCATGCGGAGATGCGGTGCTTCTTTTGGGAGCGGAGAGTGGACGGATAATGGCTTGGGAGGTATGCTGGACTTTCTGCGTGCGGAAGGGATGCTCTATTCTAACGTCGAGTGCAGGTATGCAGTGGCCGTCTGGTATCCACGTCTACATCCCACCTCCAACCCGTAACATCCCTCGCCGTCGACCCATCCTCCAACTTCTTCCTCTCCGGCTCCCCCGACGCCATGATCCACGTCTGGAACCTCCCCTCAATTCTCTCCTTCTCCCCCGATGCCTCTCGCTCCCCCATACACACGTTATCCACCCACCGCGGACCCATCACCCAAATCGCCTGCGGCCACAGCTCCACAGCCGCCAACATCGCCGTCTCCATCTCCGAAGACAAGTCCGCCATGGTATGGGACTACCACAACAGCCAAGCTCTTCGGACCTATCTCCTCCCGGAGACCCCTACAGCAGTGACCCTTGACCCGGCCGACCGAGCCTTCTTCGTCGCCTACGCCGACGGCAGTTTACAGACCCTCTCCTTCTACGACGAGATGCAGCAATCTACACCCGTGGACATCCTCCGCGACGGCTCGCAATCCCACCGCCCAGTCCAGCCACCACCATCCACCCGCTTCAACGCGGATTCGCAAAGGCTCGGCGCCGCACGCAGTCTAAGTCTCACCTGGGACGGCACCACGCTAGTATCCGGGCACGAAAGCGGCAAAGTCGCAGCGTGGGACGTGGCGAAGAGCACGTACATGTCCACGCTCGCCAGCCTGCCCGGGCCCGTCACGAATCTCTGCTTCCTGGCCCCCACAGGGTTCCCGAACGCTGCGGAGCCCCCGTACAAGATCCACGCCGTCACGAAGCCGAGGCAGGACCTCGCCATGCCGGTGGACGGGAATGCGCTGGTGCCGCCGAATTACAGCCTCAACCTGCAGTTCACTGGACGCTTGGATCTGCCGTCCTGCTCGGCGACGCAGGTCGACAGGGGGGAGGGGAGTAGGAAATCCAAGTTTGAGGAGGCACTGACGCACACAAGTTTCCCGCTCGAGATGTTGGAAGAGAGTCTGGCGGAGTTGGAGACGTGGGGGCAGGGACAGCATTCTGGTGCGAGTGTGGCGCCTGCAGCGGACTTTTTGTCGCTCTCCGGCGGCGCGGATGAGGCCATGGGCAAAGGACAAGGCGGACAAGAGGAGCTGCAGGAGTTGAAGAAACAGTTTGCGGCGCTGCAGCGGATACAGAAAGTCACGTTTACGCAGTTGTCGGAGTTGAGGGAGGAGAAGGAGTATCTGCTTGCGAGGGAGAAGAGGAGGGTGGAGAAGAGGCGGATGCAGCCGCAGCAGAAGGCACGGGCAGGAAGGAAAGGTGGAAAGGCTGTGGCAGTGAATGGGGATGAAGACGTTGATATGAGTGGCAGTGATGATGGGGAAGAGGAAAACGAAAACGAGGGATCGGCAGCGTCGGAGGAGGAGGAGGAGGAGGAGGACGATAGCTCCTCAGATTGAAAGAAAAACACGGATGCCGTGGAAAGTAAGGAGGGAAGGATTGAGGCGGCACATGCAGCACCCACCCTTCGACTTACGTACCCATTCTCGTCGCGTCCTTCCTCGGCTGTACCTGTGCCAGCTTACGTGGCTCTGAACTGCCATCCGTACAAGGGGATTTGGAGCCGCAGATTGAGTGGAACACACGGGCGATAGGAGTGCATTTTATACCCCTTCTCGTAAACGTTCTCCTGGCGGCCTGGTCGTTGTGGAGAAGTGAAAGCGAGGTGCTGCATGAAGAGAAGTACCGAGGCTGACCAACGGTCGGGCTAAGAGGCGCCAGACGGCACTTGAAGGGAACATGGATGGGTCCATCGATGGTCATCTGGTTGTCTTAAGACTCCGGGGAGAAGGCTCGGACACTCAGGAGGCCAATGATGCCGTTTCGGCGGCACGAGGAACCACGACAGGGACAACTGGATGAGTATCCCACGTGTGGTCCAGATTTCGAGTGGAGAATGGTATGGCGACGGTGTTGTTTACCTACTTACCCCGAAGACGTCGCGATATCCACCTCTGATACCACCCGAGATGCGGTACACAACTGTGCGGTACGCTTGTTAACGATATAAAACGTACCATGCTGGGATATTCCATAGGTCAAATCTGGGCAGCAACCCCGAGCTACAAACGCTACATACGCGTATACCTCCTCCAAGAACACCCGCACCACAAACCCTATACCTCCACCCCTTCCATCCCTAACCCCCATCACCTCTAACACAGACCAAACTCCTCCAACACCAACCCACCCGCCCTCCACCCCTTCACCGCCTCCCCCTCCATAAACCCATGAAGATAACACTCCCCGACGACCCTATACCGCCGCCGCTGCCGCACCTCAACCTCCATCCCCCTCCCCACCTCTCGCACCACAAACGGCACCCTCGCCCCCAAAAACACACAACACACATCCCCGACCCGCATCGCCGCGGGCCCCAGGCCAAACGACCTGGACCCCGTAACGAAGAACCTCCGCCCGTGACACGCCTGCCGCGCCTGCACGGAGAAGTGTCGTTCGTCGCCATCGCCGTCGCCGCCGGCCGCCCGACTTCCACTACTCTCCTTCCGCGCGAGGTACCGCGCCATCTCGCCGTTCAGCCTG
Organism: Westerdykella sp. P71; assembly: GCA_019022765.1. Classification (NCBI taxonomy): domain Eukaryota; kingdom Fungi; phylum Ascomycota; class Dothideomycetes; order Pleosporales; family Sporormiaceae; genus Westerdykella; species Westerdykella sp. P71. Next base: position 25,546 of record JAFHBW010000174.1, on the reverse strand, counting down.
CCCGCGCGACCCAGCTTCCTGTCGCAGAAGGCCGCGAAGTGGGCCATGTGCGCGGCGACGTCGTGGGCGGCGGGTTTGCGGCGCTCGTCGAGCCCCGCGGTGATGGTGAGGCTGAAGGATTCCAGGCGTGCGTCCGCGGACGGCGTGTCCGTGTCGGGAGTCGTGGGCTGCTGCTGCTGCTGCTGCTGGGAGGACGACGTCGCTGCTATGGTCCAGGCAGCTTCGATGGGGTTGGTGAAGGAGTCCGGGTCTGGGTCGTCTGGGTCGTCTGGGTCGGCCGCGTCGGTTGTCGAGGGTCTGTCGTATGCCTCGCGGTATATGATTTCCGACATCGCCTCGACGCGGGCGAGGGTGAAGCCTCGGACGTGGAGGATGCTGTCGGAGAGCGGCGTTTCTGTGGGTTGTTGTCCGCGGTCGAGATGGGATGGCCTGGCGAGGTATTCATCGCGCGTCTCTGCACGCAGCGAGGCGTCGTAGTAGTGGTCATTGCCCGGGAACGGGGAGAGGATGACGGACGTGTTTCCCGTGTCCCAGCGGGGGACCCACGAGGGGAAGCCGGTCGCCAGCGTCTCCTGCGTCTGCTCTGCGGCGGAGAGCACGAGGAGGGAGCCCATTCGCTCGAGCAGCGTGGTTGCTATGCGGCAGTAGAGGTCCTCCTTCGTGACTCGGTAGTCGGCCTCGACGATGGTGCTTTTGGTCGCGGGAAACGAAGCAGACGGGTGGCCGAGGAAAGCGTAGACATGGTCGCGGCCGTCGGTGGCGTCGAACCGGGCGCCCGTCAGCAAGACGTTGAAGAAGTCCTTCCTGAGCTTGTGATGCGGGAGTCCGGAGAGGTAGCGGATATACGGCCGTTCGGTCCTCCACGACGGTGCGTTGCCGTAGTTGCACCAGATGAGGTTGAACGCGTCGACGGTCCGGCCGTCGATACTCGAGGAGCACGAACTGGATCACGTCACTCCAGGGGATCGAATGTGTGCCGTACAGCACGATCGCCGTCGCCGCCAACCCGACTTCCTGCACGATCCAGACGCGCGAGAACCAGGGTTGCAGAAACAGCCGCTGCAAGGGGATCCAGCGCGAAGCGTCGGCGATGGGATGGTTCAACGGGAGCAGGGGCACATTGTCGATGTGGCCGTGGATTTCCATGCCGGACTCGAAGTGGCGGTTCGTTTCCCGGATCAACTCGAAGGCGTCCGCCGCATCGCCGTGGCTGTCGGCTCCGAGACGAATCAGGACTCTACTCGCCCGTTCGTAGACGAGCGCCATCTGATTGACTTGGTGTGCCTTTTCCGTGAGACTGCCTTGGTCGATGCATACCGCGTCGGCCCAGACTGTTTTGTCCAGGCTTGGATGGCGTATTCGGTGGAGCGCATCGTTCAGGCTCGGGGTGATGAGCAGCACTTGACCATCGCATTCGAGAGGTATGGATCCGTGTGGGCTGCCCCAGACATAGGAGATGGCCTCATACACGAGCGCGTTGTCGAGATCTTCTGCATACAACTCGCAACATAGCGGCTCATCATCGCTGCCTGGCTTCAGCCTCATGAGTCTGAACCACTTCCCAGCAGGTAGAGGCTCATAAGTGTAAGGCGACATGGGAGGTGGAGTGCTCATAATGAGTATCCTGAAAGAATGAATTCAAGAACGCTGTTCCATTAGCCTAACCGGCGAGAAATTGTTACGTGTTTCCTGATCTTAAAATGAACATGTTGGGCCAAATGCAGCGTTGGTTGAGCTCTCCACCAATGAGGCTAGAACCCCGCTATTCACCGGTCAAACTTGGGGTCGCTTTCGCGCCCTGCTGAGGAATACTTTACAAAATCCCTGGGAAAGACCGTCTTAGTGATACAAATTTTCACAGTCAATTTGCATTTCCTATTTCTACCTAAATACTTGGCTTTGGTTTGAATCCTGCCCGTAGCGTGTAGCGTGTAGAATAGGTCTCGAAAACCACAGTGATACCAGATATGTTATTCGTGCCGATCGAAACCGTCAAAACGTGGGGAAAAGAGGAAGAAGAGGAAGAAGACACAGATTAGACGCAGTAGTAACTCGTCGACCAAAAACACACACGAAAAAAGAAACCGCAAGAACCAAAAAATCCGCAAAGAGGTGCAAAACTTCAAGGACAGAGACCAACCGAGTAAGACTGTTCAACTCTAAGACAACAAAGCGTTGGCACCCTGAGGTAGATAGTCTTTGTGATCGTAACGGTCGTGATGGCAGATGGCAGATGGCACAAGGTAGAAGCAGGAGGAGGAAGAACCAAGCCGCCGTGATGTGAACAAGGGGACGTAGACGTGCCGCCAATGGAAGAAGTAAGTCAGCAGGGGAGAAGCGCCGTGACCCGCGAAAAGCCCAGACCAACCAATCCTTCGACACCTTTTGCATGGACGTGGATATGGAAACAAGACAAATGCAGTGGCCGGAGACGGGAGGGCATGGATAGTAATGGTATCATCGTAAACGTCGTGAAAATTGGGTGAAACCGGGCAGAAAGATCAACGCCATGCTGGTTAATGCTGTGCAAGGGGGCCTCCAGACAAACCGGGGTGGACCAACGAAATCGACCAAGATCAAGATTCAAGAGTCATCATGTATCCTACTGGGAGCTGGATTTGTGCCTCCCTCGATTGCCAGTGGAATATTCCGCTTCGGGCGACCATTCCTCTGGCTGGAAATCGGGATTCAGGAAATGAGCCGTGTTGTAGGGTGAGCTAGACGGATTAGCACTGACGCAGGAGATGGGCGGTAGACATGCGACAACTTACTTGCGGAATTGGGAAGTTTGGAAAGGCAGGGCGTGCATCTGATTAGTGCGGAAACCGGGCTCGAGGGTATATGCCGAGGGTCGAAAGGGTTCGGTTCTCTCGATAGCCATAGGTAGACCCCTCTCCAGGCTCATGGGGGGAGGATGGACGGGAAGGGTAACGGGCTGCTCGAGCTGAATACTATGATGGCGAGGAGCGGGACGGTTGTTCATGTTGTTTACATGGCCCATGTGAGTAGGGGGAGCGTAATCATGAATCTGTTCGGCTACGGGGGGTGCGGGTGTTGGGACAGGTGCGTACGAGGAAACGGGAGCGACCTGAGCCGGCGGGGTGGGGTTCAAGTTGAAGTCGTAGGCGGGCGGGGACTCCCACATCTTGGCGCCAGGAATGGACAAGAGCAGGTCGGTGTAGTCATGAATGGGTGCGGCAATGGCCGCAGGGTCGTAGCGGCCCGTGTGAGGGGCGAGGGCTACTTGGATTGGGGCCTGGGAAGGAATGACAGCCGGGAAGTCGTCTGTCTTGTAGAGGATATCGTAGTGGCCACTGGATCGAGTTAGCCGATGGAAGATAGGGGGTAAAAGTAAACAAGGCCAGGCTCACGGTCGATAGAGGACCCTCAAGGTAGGAGGGTTCGCAATGGGGAAGCCCTCATGGTCGAGGGGTTCTGCTCGGTAGGTGTGGTTGATTTCCTCACCAGGGGAACGGTCGAGATACAGGACCTCGAGGGCGAAACCTGCAGGCTTGACGACGGCTTCGCCGAGGGCGGCCACACCGACATGGTCGATCTCGCAGACGGCACGTTCAAAGTTCTCCTCGCAGTAGGACTTGAGGTCTGCATAGTCGAGCAAGAAGGGAAGATAGTCGTCGGGATGGGACTGGATCCAGGCGCTAGCTAGGAGCTAAAACAGAAGGGTCAGCCATTTTATGCTCACACAAGTAGGGGATAGATGGGATATACCTTGAAATGGGTGACAATGGCCATGCTGCGGCTGTAGTCGTTGAAGTTGCGCAGCAGATGGTCGGAAGGATTGCCATCGGGAGCGGACATGAACATGGCCAGCTCGTGCATGAGGCCAAACGTCTCTTCGGCGAAGTCGCCAACAATGTCGTCGGAGTGGCCGGCGGCATTGAGTAAGTTCTGCATGGACTTGAGGCGGACCTGCTCGATGTCGAACTTGCCGACATCGCCGACACGCACGAGGGTCTCGAAGTAGGAGAAGGCAATGGCTGGTGGGGAAGTTGGTCAGTAGGGCGTTCAATTCCATGAACTTCAGAGGGTAATAGTGGCTTACCTCTCCAACCGCAGTGACCATCACCACGACAGGTGCGATAGAAGGCATATTTGCGGGGGAGGGCGGCTGTTTTTGTCCTGTAGACGGGATCTCCGTTTGCATACTCTGCAGTCAGCTCGGTGGTGCTCTGACGGTCTCCTACAAGCGGGCCCTAGGATGCATAGTCAGCGGGTGAATGGGTTCCCAGGTTGGCTGCTGCTGCGTGCCCCGCATGCAAGGCGGTGGCAGAGGAAGCGAGATACGGAGTAGAGAGTAGGCATCTCCGCTCAGCAGCTCGAATAAATGCAAAACTCACCGTGTCTTCAGGAACATAATCGTTGGAAAGACGCTGCATATGAGCGAGCTCGTGGTCATCCATGGCTTGCGAGTTGGTGGATATGGAGAGGGTGGTGTTGAGCGGGTTTGTGCGTTGTCGTTGTGGTGCAGGTGCAGGTGCAGTCGGAGCTGGAGCGAGGTGGCCTGTGCTGAGGTTGTGTTGTAGTAGCGATTGTTGTTGCGGGTAGGAGGAGGAGGAGCAGGAGCCACCGGAGGAAGGAGCGACGGAAGCGAGAATGGGCAGCTGCGACCGGTAACTACCACCACTACTGCCTCCACCATTACCTCCACCTCCACCACCACCACCACCACCAATCCCGTGTCCACCCACACTCAGTCCACCACTTGCACTGCTGTAGGCCGCTTGTTGATGGTGCCGCTGCTGCTGTTGCTGTTGCTGCTGCTGTTGTAGGCGGAGCTGGTGTTGTTGCTGCTGCTGTTGCTGCTGCTGTTGCTGCAGTTGTTGCTGCTGGTAGTGCTGGGCATGGGCATGGGCATGGTGCTGGCGCGCATAGGGATGGACTCTCATCTTGATCTCTTTTGGATCGCCACTGCTGCTGTCGTCAATGTGCTTCGCTTCTCGTCTTTCGCTCTGTCACTGTCAGGCGAGGCTGCGACGTGCAGGGCGCGGCGGTGCGGTCCGAGGGTGTCGAGGCGTCGGATGGAAGCGCAGTCGGAGGGGGATAAAGCCGAGTGGTAGAGTACAGGGAGTGATGAGAAGCCTCGTCTTCTCTCTTCACCGCAAGCAACTGAGGGCAGCACCGTCGTCGTCCTTTTCGCAGGTGGGCGGGAAGAAGAGGAAGAAGAGAAGAAGAAGAAGACGAAGAAGTAGAAGAGGAAAAAGAAGAGCAGAGGGAACGCAACGAGGGTTAGAGAGCCGCGGCAGTGGTTGAGTGGTTGAATGCTTGATGCTTGAATGTCTGTCGGAGTGCGTGCAAGGCAGCGCCGTCGTTGCTGTGATACCCACCCCGTACCACACGGGGAGCCCAGGTATAAGAGGAGCGCGGAAGGAGGTCCTACCGGGCAGCGGGCAGCGCGCAGAAGCAACAGAAGAAACAAGCACGGGCGTGCCACTCTTCTTGTGGATGGGGGAAGCTGGACTCTGGAGAGCAGATGCCTGCCACCAAGAAAGGGCAGAAAGGCGCGAGCGCGGCCACCACCCCTTCGTCCTGGTGTACGGAGTTATTGTGTGTATGTATTGTGTAGCACCGGCACCTGGGACCACCTTGGACGAGACGAGCTGGGGGCTGCGAGCACCGCCGAATCGATCTCGCTCGGATGCGATGAGGCGCGCCCCCTCCTGCAACGGGGGGTTACGGGGCGCTGCGATGTGCAATGTGCGGCCGCCTCAGGTGAAACAAGAGGGATGGAGACGCGATCGTGACGGCGCACAAGAGAGGGAGCGCCAGACGCCAGAGGCACGGGGGCTTGCAAAGGGCGAATGCTCGCAATCCGCATATGCCTCGGCGGGGGGCGTTGAGGCGACACAGCGGAAAAAGCAAAAGAATGGCAAAGAGGGGGGAAAAAAAAAGAAAAGAAAAATCGTCAGAACCAGACCGTGGGCGCAGGCAAGACTCGATGCAACGACAGGAGACGAGACATCGCAAGCTATCGATCGTTAGGGGACTTAGCAGACGGTACTATTAACAGAACCCCCAGCTAATCACTACACAGTAGGGGATTTTTTGCTTAAGGGGACATGGGCAATCCACTCCGCCGGGTTCCTCTTGACTCTATCCGTGGGACTTGCAAACACTAGGGACTCGAGGAACAATAACCCCAAGACACACACAGCTGAGGAGAAAGAGACGGAGAGCTCTCTACCTTCCCGTCAGGACGGCACCGCAGCCTGTCAAGAATACGGATAGACATCACCCCATCAGCCCGCCCTTCTGCAAACGCCACAACCTCCAAGGCGTCCAGCAGGAATCCATCCATTCCCATCAACCATCAGGACATACGGATATTTGAGATAACTCAAGCCTCGCGTCTGGGACAACCCTCCCCACCCTGCAGACGCCTCAATCCCCCTTCCCAAGTTCCCAAGGGTTGATTCGCCCGCCCGCTCCATCTCCTGCACTCTCCGGCCCCTGATTGCTCCCTTTTCGCGCCTCTCAAACGAGGCATCGCGGCTCGCCTGTCCCCTTCCGCTGAGTCGCTGACCCCAGTCTGCTCATCCACCTTGCCCGCTTCCGCGCTCCTCCGTCATTCGCACGCTTGTGTGATGATCGCCTTCCTAGACCCTCCTCGTCACGGTACATAAGTAAGTCACAGCGGTCAGTACGGAGTACTCATGGCACCAACGTTGAAAGAGATACAAAGAGCCAATGTGCAGGAGTGTGTGCACTTTGAGCCACAGCGGGGCAGAACAAGTCGGCGATATCCTACGTAACCCACTGCAGATATGCAGAGCTGGTTGCAACCTGAGAACGAGGACAGGTTACGTGCACTATCGCCCGCCCTCCATCATCCATGGATCAGATGGCATGAATCGATGCGCCTCTGCTGCCGTGCAATCCGTGCCCCGAACATGTCCGTCCCCGACTCGCCCCGTGCAACCAAGACTTGCTTTCCACGGAAACTCTTGCCCTGTGTCACCGCCTCTCCGCGCCCGCAATCAACCGTGCGCCGACCTCCGAATGTACCTAGCCGCATGTTTCAATCCTTTCAAGACCTCAAAGTGTGCTCCTAGACCTGAGTGACGGTATCGTGGAACCAGCACACCCCATGGTCTCTCCACCTTTTCCCCCGCCAATCGATCCTGTGCCTATCATCCTGCAAGTCATCTGTTCCCGAACCCCATCAACCGCCCCGCCTGACCCCTCTCCTTCTTCCGTCCCCCCTTGGCTCCCAGCTTCTCTCCAAACCACGGCCGCTGCCCTCCAGACGACCCTCCTCCCTCCCCACCTGGGAATTGCCCACTCTCGTCCATCCTGAAACCATCCCCTTCATTGAGGACAGACGCCCATAGGTTCCCAATCGCCTTGCTCCACTCCTGCATCGCCTGTACCCGATCCATGTCTGTGCTACTCTCGATCTCCACCGTCCCATCCTGCTGGTTGATCTTGCCGCGCAATTTCCCGTCCACGATCAGGTAGCTGACGATTTCCTGCACCTCCCCCAGCGAGATCTTCAGCTGCCTCGACAGGAACGCCAGCGTGAACCGCGTGTACGGCGCCACCAGCTTCGACACCGCCTTGGTCCGCACGTTGCGCGTCACCTCGTCAATGTTCTCCGCGATGAACGGGTCCTTGAGCAGGTCCCGGTTGTTCTGCAGGATCTTCTCGTACTCGTGAATGTCCTCCCGCTGGTACGCGTTGACCAGGTCCGTCATCGTAGAGATCCGCGGATCGTTCTGGTACGGCTTCGTCTCCTGCGAGTGGAACGGGTTGATGTCCGAGCCCGACAGCATGGTCGCGAGAACGAGATACTTGAGCACTTGGATCCGTTGAAGCGAGCCTGCCTCATCGTAGTTTCGGAAGCTCTCGAAGAAGTCGCTCTGTGCTCCCTCCCAATTCTCTAATGCCGAGCCGTTAGCACTGCTGCTCGATTCCCAGATTACGGGTTTCACCCTTGCCTTCGCTCATATGCATCTTGCCACCACATTCGCGGATGATTCCCATGATCTTGGGATGTGGGACCGCCGATTTCACGTTGAGTGCTCGTTGGTACAGCGCCTGCATTTCGTCAGATGGACTGCTGCTGCAAGGGTCGAATGCGGTAAATGCCACATACCTTCAAACGTTTGTTATTCCTTGTCTCCGCGTACATTAGAATTTCCAGTGAGTAGACTTCGAGCGAGTAGGTTCCTTTGCTGGGGTCGTCCGTCCCGTCCTCTCTCTGGCATGCCTTGTGTAACTCTCGCAACTTCTCGGTAAGCTGGCGGTAGTCTTTCCGGTCTAGCCACAGCTTTGCGAGCTTGATGTTGGTCTTCAACCACAGTCTCTCGTTGTTCGTGCTTTGGAATGTGTCAAGCGTCAGAGCGTAGAGCTTCTCCATGCAGCGATATGCCTCGGCGTCCTCTGCTGCCTTTTCGATGAAGTCCAGCATGTTGTTGATCGACTTTTCTGAGTAATTGCGCGTAACGGCCGACTTGACGTATGTGAGGAGTTCTTTGTAGTGTTCTACGGCCTAGATGCTGTGTTAGCGGTGAACTCCAAATACCAGATCGAGCGCGCACCTGTTCGTAACGGCCGAGTTTGAACTCTAGCTTAATGGCCTGTTTGAGGCCTTTGAATCCCCTAAGCAGCGGTTAACGGACGCCATGGCTGTGTCCGTGTGGTGCCCATACCAATCTCCTTTCTCTTCTTCTAACGCTGGTATCCCCAGAAATTCATCTATAGCCTCTTCCGGCTCCTCTGCCTTGAGCTGCTTCGCATTGTAATATTTGTTCTCAACGTCCACGTCCCCGCCTTGCTCTTCGTCGTCATCCTCGTATTCGAAGTCATATCTGCGACCTGTTAGAGTGGGAAAGGAATTGTATGAATGATGCGTACTCCTCCTCCGAATCTTGCATGAAGTCGTCGTCGTCGTCGGACATGATTGCGGCGAAGGTATGGACCTGAAGTGGAAAGCAAAAGCTAAAAGTGAGAATGAGATCAAGACCTGGCAGCAATTTCCCTGGAAATTCGCTGGGATTTTACTGGGAAATCAGTTGAGGTAGGCTCGAGTTGTAGCTTACAGCTTCAAGTGAGGTTGTTGTTGGTGCTGGTGCCTGCCCCACGAACGGCTGCTTAGTCACGATTCAAGCGCCTCCCCCACGGCAGCCTCCCCGCCTCAACCACCCATGTTCCCTGCAAGTTTGTCGTGATCGATCTCACTTAACAAGACGGACAGATGCAGTTCTTACAACTCCATTCATCTCATCTAGCTGCACGTCTATAGGCCGCTATCCGATCTTCCCGCGTCGCACGCGATGCAATCGCGATATCGGCCATCAACCACTGTCAGCTCTGCCAAACGAGCTGGCCGTCGTTTGCCTACTTCCAGTGACCCGGGTTGTGGTTGATTTCCGCACAAAAAAAGGGGACAGAACGCGAGTTTTCGCACGAGGGCCCAGCCGTGTCTGTTCACTAGCGTTGATTTACTCTGCGAAGCTTGTGGGAGTTGATTTAGTAGTAGGGCTAGGCTCAGGTACGAGATTCGGCGCAAGATGCATCTGCGAGGGGAGGAAGCCTCGGCCGACAAAGAGGGACTGATAATATCCTCAGCAGTCTTAAGACTGTAACTTCTCGAATCTGGCGATCCCAAGGGTACATCCACCATGAGTACGCAGGAGTGGATTTTCTAGCTTCATGAATGCGGCTCGTCCAGAATCCTTGAGGGGCCACCCATGGTAATCGGGGGTCTTGATCGAATTCACAGACGGATAATAATAAACGATACAAACATGCGAAGAGCGAAACAACCCTCATTCGCCCCTACCGCTCAATAATTAAAGCATGATACAACTACTATAGACAGGTGCGTGACGAGTCAGTAGCTCAGCTCAACAAACAACCATTGTTCTCGCTGCTTGAAGGCTGAAGCGAGGCGCTTCCCAACCCCGAGCGAATCACGACGCGAGCCTCAAAATTCTGCTTCGCTGTCCGTACAAGACAACACATCATCCTCCACGTAGGCCTCGATTGTGTTGTTTTTCTATCGTCCAGTAGACAGGAATATATATCCACTTCTTCAACCTTGGCGGCTCTGCCAGAATTGATCGGCCTGCGCCACATTTGCGGTCGAGAGGCGCCCAAATCCCAATGCGGCTTGGACCGCCGCGATCCCCCCATAACTAAGCCGTATCTCGGTGACATCGCGCATCCAAATCCAGATCTGGATCCCTCCTAACTCCACGACACCCTTAAACTACCCTTCCCTCCACAACCGCTCCCCGCCGTGCCACTCTCGCCCTTCCGATTCACTCTCCTCCATACCGAACCACCCACACCCTGTGTCACCTACGCGCCCACACCTCCCGTCCTTAAGCCGAGACGATACATCATCAATCGCCGACCGTTCGACTCCAAGCCCGTCGCCATGCCGCTCTGTGGTGAAACAAAGTCGGTGCAGCGCAAGCTAGTGCTCCTGTACGTCGATAGATCCGTTCCGCATATCATGGACATGGAAATGCCGCAGTAGAGTGTGTGGGATGGAGAGCGGCTGACCAGTGTCTACAGCGGTGACGGCGCATGCGGCAAGACGTCATTACTAAATGTCTTCACAAGAGGGTATGTTTGTCTCATGCTCTTTCCCTATCCAATGGCGTTCAAGGGCTAATTTCGTCTGTTCAGGTACTTCCCTACTGTCTAGTAGGTTTCCCGCACAACATCTCAACCGTTTGCGACTAACAAGGTGCCCTTAACAGTGAGCCCACAGTATTCGGTGAGTATCCATGAGCGTAAATGTTCTATGAGATTGATTAACTAACATTTGGGCAGAGAACTACGTTCATGGTACGTCGCATTGCTCCATCCTCTCGACAGCACGGAAGTTTAACCACGCGCAGATATCTACATCGATGGCACACACGTAGAGCTCAGCTTATGGGACACCGCTGGCCAGGAAGAGTTTGACAGATTGCGATCGCTCTCGTACGATGATACCCATGCCATCATGCTCTGCTTCAGCGTACGCAAACAACGCCCCTTTCTCTACGACCCAGCATTTATATCTTGAACAGGTCGATTCGCCCGATTCTCTGGAAAACGTAGAGACCAAGTGGGTAGGGGAAATAGCAGAGAACTGCCCCGGCGTCAAGCTCGTCCTCGTGGCTCTCAAGTGCGACCTGCGGAAGCGCGAAGAAGGCGATGATGACGAGCCGCAACCCGAGAAGCACATGATCAACTACGAGGAAGGCCTTCGGGTAGCCGAGAAGATCAAGGCTCTACGATACCTAGGTATTTACAGGCTCCGGTTGGGGAAGGAGAATCCGACGCTAACGCCCCTCGCAGAATGCTCTGCCATGAAGAACAGGGGCGTCAACGAAGCCTTCACAGAAGCTGCTCGCGTCGCCCTCTCTGTGAAGTCGAACAAGGACAAGAAGTCCAGCTGCAACGTTATGTAATTCCGCCCCTTGGCTCGCCATATACCCCCTTTGGATTCTTTCGGGCGAACGCCCTGCCCTCTTCCTTCTTTCCAAGAACATCCTTTTGTATTTACCATCTTTACTATTCTTCAAGGGTGGCACATAGTCGCTCGGTATCTTAGGGAAGGCGCTTTTCCACTTGATATCATATTCTCTCCTTCTACAAAAGCTGTCGACATTTGTTGCCACTTATTTGTCCTTTGTTTATAGAAACTGTGGCTTGGTGCGAATGGTTTGGGGTTTGTCGCACTGTTTCTCCCGTTGATACATCGCAAGTGTAGCAGCTTTTATGATTATAGGGTTATGTGCATGTCAATGGGTCTAAATCTAACATGTCCATGAGGTATCATCCAGACGCATAGATTTCCTGCTTTATGGCAGGTCAACACAATGATGTTGCATTCCGCCCGGCTGTGGCGGTGCGCGCGCGCACGTGAATGCAGCCCTTCCATGGCAAATGGCAACCTTTTCTACAAATCTAGAAGTCGCAAGAAATAAAGTCCCATTTTTCTTCACTGCGCAAACTTATTTCTCACAACGAAAACAAAGACCAGCGTCTCGAAGCGTCTGTTTGAGGAGTGCTCGGCCCTAGCGAAGTTCGCGTGGCGTTAGCGAGTTGCCAAGCATTTCGCCCACACGATTTTGTCTGAACGCTGCCACCTCCTCTTCGACTCCTCACGATCTCGTCGCCGCTCCCTCGTCCAACCCAACCACAGCCGAATCGTCGCTCCATCAAAAAAACACCAAAAGACACACCATAAACCGCCAATATGGTAAGCCACGCCGCTTTTCGTATCCTGGGGAGAGAGAACGGGGAATGGAGAATTAGGCGCACGAGACTTCGCGAAGATTGCCACCGAATGGCTCCCAGCGCTCTCTCTCCATGGTTCTGCATCAATTTGGTCACGAATAGACCGCTGACATCGATCTCAATAGGTTCTCGCCGTTGATCTCCTCAACCCCTCCCCGGCCGCGTACGTCCTCCCGCTCATTTCTCGCCAACCGTCCATTCGACTAACTCGATCACAGTGAGGCCCGCAAGCACAAGCTCAAGACTCTCGTCCCCGCTCCCCGCTCCTTCTTCATGGATGTCAAGTGCCCGGGATGCTTCACAATCACCACCGTCTTCTCGCACGCACAGACCGTCGTCGTCTGCCAGGGCTGCTCGCAGGTCCTGTAAGCAACATCCGCTCGGGAATATACAGAAATAGAGGCTAATGAACATGACAGGTGCCAACCCACCGGTGGTAAGGCACGGTTGACCGAGGGCTGCTCTTTCCGCAGGAAGTAAACGACCACTCCGGGTTACGTGAGCGGGGTTTACGGGTTCTTATGACGATATGTAATGGATCGGGGTTGTAGATCTCATTGATACCGATCGACTCGACTGCGGATAGAAGAGGGATCTTTCGACGACTCGAGTCAAAGCCAAAATCAAAACGGGAGTTCCGGATATCTTGCGATGACTTCGACAACCCTGTGTCCTTCAAACTTTTCTTTTCCTTTGTTCGGGCATGCCTTTTCCATGGGATTATGTACATGCATGTGGAAGGGGAGATATGCATCTCAGAGCTCTGGATCAATCGTCTGGCGCGAGGACCGGTGTGCAATCGAGGATACCTCTGCCTGCAAGCGTTCTTGTCCAAAATTGAACGAATGTAAACACCTTGCGGTCTTTTTGGTTACCTAACCGGGAGCTCTACTTGATTTTCATGTGAATTCACTGGCCTTTGACATCGCCCAATGCCCTTTGATTAACCCCCAGCGGCTGATCCCCGTCATCTTCATTTCCGCAGGCAGAGAAGTATGCAGTAACTCCAGCCTGCCGAATCCTCAACTAGACGTACTAGGAAGGTACAAAAGAAGGACCATAGTCCTTTGAAACTGACGCATACACCGTCCATGACCCTTGTCAGATGTTTGATTGACCTGCATGTTCTCCGCATTCAAGCCCGCTCCTAGCCATCCCCGAAATTCAAAACCACCCCTCCCCCACCATAATTTGTCTATAAGTTCTCTCCGTGCTCTTCAACTGGGGAAAGTCAAACCTCTACCTTCGCAGCCTTCCAGATATCCATACCGCGATAACCAGAGTTCAACGACGTCATCACCCATTCCCATCGAAGCAATCCTAAGCCGCGGCTTACCGCAACCCAACCCTCCAACCTTGGAAAATTCCCCTGCGTCCCCACGATGGCTTCGTCCTCCTCGACAGCGGAGCCCTCCGGCGCTACCGCACCGCCCCCTGCTCCCCTCACTCCCTCTGAAATTCTCGTCCGCGACTACCTCGTCTACCACCCGCACCTCGGCTCCTCCGCGCTGGGTAAGGGAGAAGTCATGACGGACCGGTACACGAACCGCGAGTGGGCGGAGCAGATTGCGGAGACGCAGAAGAAGGTGTTCGCGCTGGTGGAGAAGGCGAGGGAGGAGGGGAGGAAGTATGACGTCCCGAGGATTGGAAGTGGGGAGTTTGCAAGGACGATTGATCATACGTTGTTGAAGTTGGATGCGACGGGGAGCCAGATTGATGCGTTGTGCTCTGAGGCCAGGACGGAGGGGTTTAAGGTGAGCCATGTTAACTTGCAAGAGACACATACAACGTCATGATTGGACTCTTCTGCTTTTGCTTCAATTCTTTTCCATATCCCTTCAATTTCTCTGGACATTCACTGACCCCTCCCAGAGCGTATGTGTCCGCCTCAACTTCGTCCACCGCTGCGTGACCAACCTCAAAGGCTCTCCCGTCGTGGTAGCCTGCGTTGTCGGCTTCCACGAAGGCACGCAAGACACCCTGCTGAAGTTGGAAGAAGCCCGCGCCGCCGTAGCCGCTGGCGCCAGCGAACTCGACATCGTCCTGAACCACACCATCCTCACGAAATCCAACCGTCCAGAAGCCCAACCCACTCTCCAAGGCCACAAGCGTGACTCCACCGCCGACACCATCACCTGGAAGAACACGGAAGCAAACAGCAAGCCCCAGAACGGCACCACCCCCTCAACAGGACCCTACTCGGTGCCCACAACCTCTTCCAGCTCGGGAGACTCAACCTCAGAGGACGCGGTTGAAGGCGGCATCCCAGACTACAGCGCCATCTACACGGAACTCGCCTCCCTCCGCTCCCTCTGCCCGTCTCCCACAACCCTCAAACTCATCCTCGAAACCTCCCAGCTCTCCCAGCCCCAAATCCTCGCGGCAGCCCACCTCGCCGCCGCCGCGAATTTCGACTTCATAAAGACCTCCACGGGGTTCAATGGCCCCGGCGCAAGGCTCGAGGACGTGCAACTCATGGTCGCTGCCGCGGAGTATCTGTCGACGAAGACGTCGAGTAATGGGGGCAGTCCCGTGAGGAGTAATAGGATGCAGGTGAAGGCGAGTGGGGGGATTAGGAGCTTGGATGATGCGGTGAAGATGTTGGAGGCGGGGGTGACGAGGTTGGGGACGAGTAGTGGGTTGTGGATTATGCAGGAGAGTAGGGCAAGGTTGGAGGAAGCGGAGAAGGGGGATAAGAGACCGAGTCCTGTGTCGAGGTTGTATACGGATGAGTCGGTGCAGGATTATTGAGCGGGTGGGAGGGTGAGAGTGCGTAATGGGAGAGCAATGGGATGTTAATGAGTACGGATCTTATTCGCGGATTTGGAGGTCATAATATCGCAGGGCGTTTAGATCCATCGTCTTGTTCCAAGATATCCACATGTCAGGTATTCCTAGATGGTAGACCACAGCACAGAGACGAAATCACGCAAACCATGAAAAAAATGTCAGAATCGTCATTCTTTTATTGCTTGAGGCGCTGGAGTACTTGACAGGATGCAGGCCAGACAGGCGGGCGACAGAATTGGTCATAGAGAAATTTTTGTGTGGATTGGAACTACACGGATATATGCAGACCTTCCACGAACCGAACACCACGAAGATGGATATGCTGAAGCCCAAGCTGAAGGGCTGCCCGAACCGCTCATGCCGTCATGACCCAACCAGATACTCCGTGATATTTCAAGTGCCTGGGCGTGTGATTTACTCCTCCTCCTCATCACCAC
Organism: Westerdykella sp. P71; assembly: GCA_019022765.1. Taxonomy (NCBI): domain Eukaryota; kingdom Fungi; phylum Ascomycota; class Dothideomycetes; order Pleosporales; family Sporormiaceae; genus Westerdykella; species Westerdykella sp. P71. Next base: position 10,058 of record JAFHBW010000174.1, on the reverse strand, counting down.
CATCCTCACCACCCTTCTCGGCGGCCTTGGCCTTCTTCCTTCGGACACGGCCAGGGCGGCCACCACCGAACGGCGAGGTCAGAGCGAAGTCGATGTGCTTCTGGGAGTCGAGACGGACAACGAAGGAGGGGACGTTGACGATCTGCTTGCCGACGCTGCCGAGACTGTTAGAATACATGTTTCCAATTGATGGAGTGACGGCACTCACCGGATGTGCCTCTGGCGGATGAGAACACGGGCGTGGTGGATGGACTTGGCGAGGCCGAGCTTGTAGACGCAGGTCTGGAGACGGCGCTCCAAGAAGTCCTCAATCTTGAGGGCCAGCACGTAATCGAGCTTCATGCGGGACTCGTCGAGGACACCGACACGGACGAGACGGCGAATGAGAGCGTTACCCTCGAAGAGGCGCTTGGGGTCCTTCTCGTCGAGCGTGAGCAGCGAACTAGGTATTGTCAGCGGATCTCCCATTGTGAACTAGATGCGTGAGCTGCAAGCTCAGAGAAAACGTACCGAGCAGCACGACGGATCTTGGACAGAGTCAACTGGACCCTCCAGACCTCGCGCTTGTTGCGGAGACCATACTCGCCGACGAGCTTCAGCTCAGTATCCCTAACAACCTATTAACCAATGTCCCAGACATAAGCGGAGCACGCTCTCGCTCAGTGGCCTTTGGGGACAGTATATACGTACAGACGAGCGGACTCGAAAGGACGACGGGGGACGCTGTACGTCTTCGAGTAGGAACGGGGCGCCATGATTGTCGGTGGTCGTGGTTGTCGGAAGGGATTCTGGCGATGGAGGTTTGGAAATTGAATGGTGGGCGGCGCTAGCGTTCGCGTAGATGGCCGGTTGCGGCCTAGCGTTTTTGCGCAGCCAAGACACACATCGAAAATCAACTGAATTGACACTCCGCGCCAGCTTCAACACCCCACTAACTTCACAGCCCAACAACAGTCGCCATGGGTCACGCCGCAGGTCTCCGCGCCGGTACGCGCTATGCGTATGTTCAGAGATATCATTGTCGCAGCTTGGGGAGTTTGGCTGACAGTTCGCAGTTTCTCGAGGGACTTCAAGAAGAAGGGTTACGTGAGTACATCTGGGACGCTCGGAGAATCGCGTTGATACGAACCTGCCTCTAGATCGCCCTCTCAACCTACCTGCGACAGTATAAGGTTGGCGACATCGTCGATGTTGTGGCCAACGGTATGCATGGGACTCTGGGAATGATGGACATCCGGCTTACAATGGGACAGGTGCTGTGCAGAAGGGTATGCCCTACAAGGTGTACCACGGCAAGACTGGTGTCATCTACAACGTGACCAAGTCCGCCGTCGGTGTCATTCTGTATGTGAACTCGGAGGCGCTTCGCCCGCATCACTTCTGACAACTTGTAGCTACAAGCAGGTCGGCAACCGCTACCTCGAGAAGCGCATCAACGTCCGCATCGAGCACGTCCGTCTGTCCCGCTCCCGTGAGGACTTCCTTAAGCGCGTCAAGGAGAACCACGCAAAGGCAAAGAAGGCCAAGGAGGAGGGTGTTCCCCAGAACCTTAAGCGCCTGCCCGCCGCACCGAGGGAAGCCAGGACCGTCAGCCTGAAGGACAACATCCCCGAGAGCATCACACCCATTCCTTACGAGACGACTATCTAAGCGTGGAAGTGGTGGCTTGTTCAATGGCGGCAAAATGGGATACGGATGGGTCCATGGCGCGGGTTTGATGGAACTTATAACAACTTTTTCTCTCCGGTTTGCTCTTTCAATAGCATTTGAGAAGGAGTCAATGATACGACTACGGTCTTACATACACAGCGGTGGTGTGCCACAATGGCATGTAGTTACCCTCCATGTCAATGAACCCAGCTGCCAGTCCCAATAAAAGCGGAAACTTCAAAATCGTCGGTGCCGGATTCTGGTACATTCATGCCGTCATTCGTTCTACAGGAGTACTGAAAGCACTCACAGTAGTGAATTCCCTTCGGTCATACCCTTCTCATTCACGTCGTATGCAACGTAGCACCTGAACTGTGTAGTCCTGTTCTCCTGGGTTGTGCATATGGGCAGCATTTTGACCATGTTTCCCATCGCCGGGATCTCTTTACCTCTTCCGCTCAGCAAACCTATAAATTCGTCACGGAATCTTCACGATAACGGTGCGATCAATGGTAGCATAGAGTGATAGTCCAACTCACGTCTATTTATGATAGACAATGGATATGGGTTCAATCTTCTAGTGAGAGGCCGAGTGCGTAGAAGATATAAGGCTTGATAACCATAGCATCCCATGATTTCCGCCCCGAGGTTCGTATGCTCATTAAGCCGCCCGAAGAGCATGCACAGGGATGATGTGCTAGTTTTGGAGCTGCTTTTGAGACCAGCAAACATGCAGGTAATTTCCAATTCACAGCCTCGTCCATCCAGGATCCGACCACGAGATTGTATCCTAGGTTGATAGATAATAACTACTTGCAGCTTTGGAATCTTATGTTTGCGTATAACAGTGTTGCTGGCAGCGCACATGTGGTACATAGCACTACCGCACCCATCTTCTCCTGAAAACATCTTGAGTATATATTGCCTCCGTAGCTATACAAAAAATGCTACTTTTGTTTCGGTAAACGTAAGATTATTCCTCGAAGTAAAGCTCTACGGTCAAAACAATGCACTCCTGAATTGTTCGGAGCAAATATAAAGTTCAGCTCAGTGAATGAGAAGCGTTTGCATAATTATACTTTCCATCCTAAAAGCATCTAGCTCTTCCAGTGGTCTTTTGTCAGTGCGTATAAGGAAAGAATTCTTCTCTAAAAATATCCTCCTCGTCCTGAGGCTTCCATAGCACCACTTGGTCAGCACGCAAACGTCCTCCCGCGACCATGACGGGCCACCTACTATAACGCCTTCTTTCCGCCTAGACTAACGGCAATCTCCTCTGCAAAAGGCAGTCGTACCTTCTCGCCTCCAACTGCTATTTCGCCAAGAATACCAAGTCACGTGCATTCACTTCATCCGGAAGGTGTCAAGATAATTAGAGTGCAAAGTGGCTTGGCACTGGGATACCGCGACTTGGGACCTGCGTTTTCTGGGTACCTGCTCCATGCTGCATTACCGAGAGCCGTTGCGAAAGCACGATAAACATGGGATTGCGTTATGGCAGCGGCGGATGGGCTGTCAATCTATGGGTCCCCTTTCTCCAGGTTGCGGGGAAGGTATAAGATGAGAGGTGCCCTGGGAATTTGAGGCCGTGCAGGTGTTTTAGAATATTGTTTCCTGAAATATCTCGTCAAGATGAAGCTGCACACCGGAGTTTTGCTTGCTGGCGCTGCGCAGACCCTCGCGGGAGCTGTACCCAGTACGACATATGGAGGTTGGTTCAAGCCTTTGGTCAACTCCAACGCGCTGCAAGCGTTGATTACTGAGAAAGGGTAAGTGCATATTATTACCAGATTTGCGGACCATCGTATTTACCGACTCAACTAGGTTGATGTACAATCTCAAGAAGCTCCAAGACGTGGCCACGGCCAATGGAGGTAATCGTGCGTTTGGTCTCCCAGGATACAAGGCATCCGTGGACTACATTCTCTCCCGGACCAAGAACTCGAAGAATTTCATCACGTACACGCAAGACTTCCCGGCTCTTTTTGCACAGGTTCAGTCGATCGAATTCAAGGTTGACAACACGTCCTACCATGTCGTCGGTCTGACTTACTCTCCGTCAACCACGAAAGAAGGCCTCACGGCTCCCCTGGTTCTTGGAGTCTTGGCCCCGAGGGCTGCACTAAGGAAGCGTACAACAGCTTGGACGTCAAAGACAAGATTGTGCTTGTGCAGCGAGGAACTTGCCCGGATGGAACAACACTCGCCGGCCGTCTCAAGCCTGCCGCCGCTGCCGGTGCTTCAGCCGTTATTATTTATACCGATCTTACCACCCCTGTGACGGGAGGCAGTCTTTCAGCCCCCAACCCCAAGGAATACGTTCCTGGAGGTTTCATCAACAAAGCGGACGGCGAGGCTTTGAGGGCACGGATCCAAGCCGGAGAGGCAGTGAATGCATATTTCCAGCAAACCCAGGTCGTGGAGACCAGGATTACGCAGAACATATTCACTGAGACCAAGGACGGCGATCCTACCAACATCATCATGCTCGGTGCCCATCTCGACAGCGTGCAAGCCGGTCCGGGCATAAACGACGACGGCTCTGGCACCAGCCTGATCTTGGAAGTCAAGACGGCGCTCGAGAATTTCAAAGTAAAGAACAAGGTCCGCTTTGCATGGTGGGGAGCAGAAGAGAATGGTCTCTTGGGGTCCAAGTACTACACGCAGAACTTGAACGCGACTGCAGCAAACAACATCCTGACGTACCTGAACTTCGACATGGTGTCCAGAGGCTACTTTGGTGTGTTCGACGGAGATGGAAGCACCTTCAATCTCACTGGACCCGCCGGATCCGATGTCATTGAGAAGCTATTCGTTGAAGACATGACCAAGAAAGGAGTGAATGTTACTGCCGCTAGGTTCACAGGGGGAAGCGATTACCAGAGCTTTATCAATATTGGCAAGCCGGTTGGTGGACTGCACACCGGAACCGGAGTTGAGCAGGATCCGTGCTATCACCAGAAATGTGATACCTACGACAATCCAAATCCGGAGACCCTCACTATCAACGCCAAGGTAAGCGCACCACTCATGACATCTTTGTTGATTGGACGATACTGACCGGAGGTTTAGGCCGCTGCCCATGTGCTGTCCATCCTAGCGACCAAGGGGCAGGAGATCATTCCCAAGAGCCCTGTTCATCCGTCCATGATCGGTAGCCGAGGCCTGATCCCCAGGGACGATATCCAGTGGACAGTGGAAGAAGGGGAGAGGCACTTGGCCACATGCGGTAACGATATATGAGATACGACGAGAAGATGAACCGGCCCGCTTAGCCCTGCCATCCAAACGAATACACACCATGCTTCTTTTGCAAAATGTTGCACATTATTGAGACAGTTCCGTGAACTTCGCCGAAGGATCCCGCCTGTCCCGACTGATCGGATGATTCTCTTCCCATTATACGGTAGTAACTCCAACTGTTCGGAAAAGCTCCTTGTTCCCGGTTTGCTTCGAACTCTGTTTTATGACCTAACGATGAGGTGTCTGGTGCTAGGGTCCTCCGGGTCCCCAAGCTATCTTGCATTAGCGGTGAATGAATCGATCTTAGTCGTGCTGCTCGGCAAGCACAGCAGCGGCCCAGTGAATTATCCTGGATTGATGAAGATGAGTTCTTTGGGTGGTAACTCCGTTGAAGTCCGTCTGCATGGTATTCACCAAGGATAGGTGTATTTCAAGTATGCGGTACCAGAGTTGCGCAAGCATCCGTATTCTCTGGCACCGATATCTCAATACCACCAGACCTCGGCCTTTTCCTACGAAGACCACACTTCAGTGAACCTGCAAGTCTATCTTGACTCATGCGAGGCCAGGAGCCTCAGAATTCCCTAAAATCTCCGGACGGCGTCTCTTCTCCGCACTCGAAGACAAAGTTTATAGGCGAGTTTGCTTCAAAAAGTCGTGCCTGGCGACTCGTAGTAACCATCGGAAAGCCAGATGAGGAAATCCTAGCATTTTCAGCCAATGAGAGCGCGCGGACTATTACCGAACACATCGTCATAATCGCTAAGGGTGCATTTTCTCCAGGCGATCTACGGCGGCTCTTTTGAGGAGTTGGGGTCAAAATCCCCGGATCGGCGTCGCCATAAGATGTCGCGGGGAAGGGCGATCCCTACAGCTCTTATGCTTGTGTTTCCCCGGCCTGGAGCTTTGTCTTCCCAGGGTTGTTTCTGTTGTTATCACGTCGCTGGGCGCTGAGTCTACCATCGGCTTCTCAATTGCCATTGCGCCCCTTGCAAAATGCTGAACCACATAGTGGTGAACACCTACAATCTCTGGGTCGTCATTTTCGTCGGTCTGGGGACTATCACGACGGCCTATGGTCTTGCTATCATCGGCTCGACCGTCGGCCAACCCAACTTCTATACGTACTTCAATCTTGATCCTCCTGGCGAACCTGGTACGGGATTCCGAAAATACATGGAAACGGCTGGATAGAACGCTGACACCTGACATAGGCTATGGGCACACTTCCAATATGATTGGCGCCTTGAACGGCGTAAACAGCGCGGGAGCCATCTTCGGATGCATTTTCAATGCATGGACCTCAGACAAGTACAGCCGGAAATATTCAATGATGATTGGAAGTGTCGTGCTCCTGGTCGGTGGTGCCTTGTGCGCTGGGGCCTATGACATGGCCATGTTTCTCGTCGGACGCTTCGTTGCTGGTATGTCATCCAAGGATATCCTGCACTGTTGCTGATGGCGAACGTAGGATGGGGCGCCGGTATGCTCGCTTGCGTTGTACCAATGTACCAAGCAGAAGTCTCTACGCCAGAAACGAGGGGTGCAATGGTCTGCGTGACCGGTGTTGCATACGCCCTCGGTTACACGCTGGCTGGCTGGTTGGGCTTTGCGTGCTGGTGAGCAATGGTTTCTTGTAACCGCAGAACATGAAATCTAACGAGTCCAGGCATCTCCCCGCCACTTCGCCTCATGCCCAATTCGCATGGCGGTTCCCTCTGGCGTTTCAATGCGTCTTTCCTCTCACTGTCTTGGCTGGCTGGAAGCTCATTCCTTTCTCTCCGCGCTGGCTTCTCCAACAGGGTCGCCGCGAGGAAGCACTCGATGTCGTCAAGAAGCTGCATGCCCATCCCTCGGATCCTCATCACGTCAAAGCCCGCGAAGAGTTCTACCTCATCGAGAAACAGTACGAGATGGACAAGACCCTACCCAATCGCCCCTTCGAGATTTTCCGCACACCTGCAAACAGGCGCCGCGCCCTGGTAGGTTTCTTGCTTATGTGGGGAGACCAATTCCTGGGTGTCTTCGTGTTGGCCAATTATGGCGTTCTTATATACGCTTCCTTGGGTTTCACAGGCCACCTGCCGCTCCTGCTCAACGCTTGCTGGGTCACGTTCACCATCATAGGAAACATTTGGACGGCCTTCTTCATTGACAAGTACGGACGGCGGAGATTCTTGCTGATCGGCTCGATCGGCTGTACGGTCTCTGTTATCTTCCTCTGCGCGCTGACGGCCCGGTACCTCAACACGGACAACCATGCGGGTCTGAAGGCGGCCGTCTTCTTCGTCTTCTTCTACATCTTCTGGTGGTGCTTCTTCATGGACGCGACTCAGTATGTGTATCTCTCCGAGATCTTCCCCAATCATCTGCGGCCACAAGGCGTGGCATTGGGGATTTCGGCATTCTACCTGTCTTCGGAGATTTTATTGGTAGGCGCTCCCGTGGCGATGAACAATATTGGTTGGAAGTTCTACCTGGTGATCATCATCCCCTCGGCGGTTTACATCGTCCTCATCTACTTCTTGTAAGTGTTTACAGATTACCTGATCCAACTGCATCCCAGACTTACAATGTGTACCAGGTTCCCGGAGACCAAGGGACGAAGTCTTGAGGAAATCGGCACGCTCTTCGGTGATGAGAATGTTGCAGCTCACTGGTACGGACTCACGGAGGAAGAGAAGGAGAGGATCGCCCAGGAGGCAATCGCTGTGGTCCCAGATAGTAGCTCGGAGAACGAAGGGGTTGAGGTTCACTCGGGTGTCGCGGAGAAGAAGGTTTAATACGCCACATGGAGTTACGACAACGATGGATATGCTCTGTATGATACCTGGTGCGCGGAACCATCCTCGGTGGTTGGAAGCCAGGTCATCTGAGAGATCTTCTATAGAGCTTGGCTGGGCATGTGTACTTCGGGAAGTGGGAACTCGTATTGTTTAATGCGCAACAGGTGGCTGAGGACGCGTCCGAATGCTATTTGTGTTCAATCAAACGACTTCCTGGTTTACCGCAAGCAGCATGTAAACTCCGTTTCTTGTGCTTCATAAATTTTCCACTACTGTCAGTGGTGCGCGCAAATTTTCCTCAGCGTTTTCCCCTCCCAACCCGTGATGCTACCAGCCAAGGAGCTTGTCGACAAGCAGTCCTTCCCAAGAGACTGGATGTCGGTCTATGATAATGGAGTCGGATATTTCGGGAGGATACAGTCCTAGATTACTCATGCCGAATTCACCAAGCGACTTCCGAGAAGTTTGTGCAGCTGGCCAAGGAAGTCGCGTGAGTACATCACAAGAGATGTGGATGCACAGTAGGGAGGGAAACCTTGGGTATTCGTGTGGGTGCATTTGTGGAGCAAGGATCCGGCGAATCGGCCTCCACAGCACCCACATTCATGACGAGCCGATGATGAACACGAAGGAGGGGCGTCGATCCGATGGGTACGTGTAAACCGTTACACGGACACGAGAAGCTCCCCACGCTTAACTGTTCCCAACATGAACCCTGGAGTTGGCATCAAGTGCATGTCAACCCTCTCCGTGATCGGACCACCGGGGAGGTGTTTGCGAGTCACCCATGTGGCTCTCGTCTCCCGGATACAGTATAAGGCCAAGTTTTTCCTTCCCCTTGGCGGTCTTGGGAATATCAGACGTCGCTGACGGCCGCGGGGAGTTCCATAGCGAAGGCATGCTGGAGTTAGGAGTGTCCCCGAGGGCCGTTTTCGGAATTGGCTCGGTTATCTGATCTTTGCAAACCTCAAAATGAAATCCGTGAAAATGGGAGCAAAATCCCGGCCATAGCCCTCGGGAACCTGGACCAAGGAAATCGAGTCCAGATGTATATATGAGAGGATTGACATGAGAAGTAAGACGGCATTCCGCTCTTGCCAAGTCTTGCAAAATCTGGGCGTTCCGCCCCTCCCTAAGCGCGACCACTCACGGCCCGCAATGAACGGATCAGATAACTCTAATCGAACATTATCTGTGGGGGCAAAAATTGTGGCGAATGGCAACAGCAGCCAATAACAACCTTTCACTAGATTGATCCGAGCTCGGTGAAATCTTATCAGATTGATAAAATTTTCGCGCCATACCTGATCCGGCATTCACCACCGTGCCATCCACGTCGCGATGCATATTTTGCTCACCAACACAGTGCGGCATGCGGCGTGTGGGCTCCATCTTCGCTCCAGGTTACCACATAGCCGGCGCCATGGACTCTGGGTGCCCCGCTGGCAATTGTCTGGTCGTACCACCAGACCATGTCTAGGGCTAGAGAATGATGAATCCAATAGCTTCTGTTGAGCTCTACGATTCATTTTCGGCACAGAGCTATAGCAAATCTTGGCGTTGGGTTCTTCCCGCGTTGCACGCGCTCGTAGCCGCGCACACTTTTATATATAGTTAGGTCCCGGCGCCCGCTACTTCGGATTCTGATCTGCATCCTCTCGCTCCGCTTTCACCTTCACTTCCCATTCTTGTCGAGTGAACTTCCACAACCGCCATCATGAGGATGCCATGGAGAGCCACAGAGGCGCGGGCTGAGGTGCCCGTCGTCGATCGGGAGCAGCGCGACGAGAAGGCTGATGCCTCTTTTGACAAGGAGGCCATCGCGGGCGAGCCGCGTGCCGTCGACAACGACAGTGAGGACTTCACGCCCAACGCTCAGGATGGTGTCAAGAAAATTGAGGCTACCACCACCGTGTGGACGACCAGAGACCTCATCATCGCCTACGTTTTGTAAGTTGCACCACGTCGCTGTCTACATCCAGCAGTGTGCCAACTCGGTTTGACAGGATCTGGCTCGTCATGTTTGTCGACTCCATGCAGCAGAGCACAACGGGCTCTTTGACTGCCTATGTCACGACCTCTTTCTATCAGCACTCCTTGACCGGCTACACCAACACCATGTCCAGCATCATTGGTGGTGTGTCGAAGCTTCCCCTCGCAAAGGTGCTCGATATCTTCGGCCGCCCGCAGGGTTTCATGCTCATGGTGGGCTTCATGATCCTGGGCTTGATCATGATGGCAGCATGCGATGACGTGCAAGTCTATGCTGCTGCTCAAATTTTCTATTGGGTTGGGTAGGTTCAAATTCCCTACCTGCAATAACAGAGCATAGGCAAGATGCTCTTAGGGACTTGTATTCTGTAACTGTAGAGAGCTCTA
>JAFHBW010000173.1:0-52482 GCA_019022765.1 Westerdykella sp. P71 | reverse complement strand
CCCCCCCCCCCCCCCCCCCCCCCCCCCCCCCCCCCCCCCCCCCCCCCCCCCCCCCCCCCCCCCCCCCCCGCCCCGCCGCGTTTGGGTCTAGCCCGAGTACTGGTTACCGACTCTTATTCCTACCTCACCCTGGGTGCCACGTTATGGATCCCACACCGCGCCTCCACTGAATTTACCTTTTTTGTCGGACATAAGCTCATCAACGAACGTTTACCACCTAAATAACACATCCAAACTCACCACAATTCCTACAATTGCCTAGAGCAGTCATCACCGGGATTTACGTCTGCTGCAAAGCTGGAGACAATAGTGACACGTCAAATTCGTCTTCATCAAGTAAGTCATCTCACTTATCGAGGTTCTTGCTCTTGCTAAGTGAAGCCAGAGAATATCGGATTGCGCCCGATCTATACGAAGCTCATCGTCACTCCTCGTCCTGGAGATCTACTCTCACTCTCTTGCCAGGGTTGTCACGCTTTGATAGACAGACAACATGAAACAGCAATTCAGGGATCTATACCTGAAGGATATCGAAAATTGGGCGAACGAGAACTTCAAAGATGCTTTTCAAGCGTTGCCTCACTGGGGAAGTTTGAAATGGTCTGAGAGTACAGTTGAGTTGAAGACTTATTCGTACGTGCGGATTGGCAGCGTTCAGACCCAGTCCAGCGATTCGCATATGGAACCGGTACGCGATGAGGTTTTTGCAAGGATGCTTCTTTCAAGAACAAGACCTATGGGTCCACCAACCGCAGAAGACTTCGTGAAATTCGGAACGAGGAATACACAACGGGACCAGTGGCAATGTTTTGCACCTGAGGGGACAATCTTGGAAGAACCGTTTGAGAGTGCATGTGGTGGTTCAAGACACTTGACACTATTTCGTAGACAATTTAATACGGTATTACCTTCTTGCATCAGGACGGGTGAAGAAAATCGCGGACATCTGCTGGCCGCAGACATGGGATTTCTTCCAAAGGTACTTCAGAGATGCGTGCCAAATGTATTGGAACTTTTACAAAATAAAGGCGAAAAGTTCGTCCTGGAAGACACAGGCTATTGTTCAACATGCTCTATGCGGTATGTCTAGGGACTTCCACCATAGATCCGCCGATTTGAAGCTCACAAAGTCTAGTTCAAATCGCTAGCAAAAGAAGCTGTCCTAGGACATCGGATACACAGGAACCTCAAGCGAAGCGACGAAAAACCATGAAAATTACTTCTCAGCAATCTCAGCTCCTGGCAACAATCGAAAGTTTGAAAGCCGAGCTTTTCGACGCGAAGAGTTCTGTCAAAAAACTGGCCAATAAGGCAAACGAGGAGAAAGACAAAAACCAAACTCTGCAGAGAACGGTGGCTGGAGCGACCAAATAACTAGAGAAACAGACGTTAAAACTGCAATCTGAAACCATGGAGCAACGCAAGCAGATAGCAAAATTAGAGGACACCATGGAGCAGTCTGTGATGGCAGAACGAAGAGCCAAAGAATCTCATGAAGAAAAGCAGCGGATGATAGAGGATCTGCAAGATCTCTTAGCCAAAGAGACACAGAAAAGGAAGGCCGCAGATAAGAGAGCTAGGGACGTTATAAAAGAGCTGGAGGATGTTCGACGAATCGTCGGAAGAGCGATCAAACCAAGGCAACGAAGGAGTTCAGTTATAGTGAAGACTGAGCCTGAGCAGGAGGGAACACGAGCGCATGCGCCGAACTCATCGATATGGGCTGTTTCGGCAGCCGGTTTGTGACGCGATGTATGGGAAATGAGGACATTCCATTGCCGCATACAACTTCCAGGTACATACAATGCCTAATGCGCTCCTCAAATGTGCTGGAAAACCCTCTGGATATATCGGCGACCTGGCGAACAGGCATGCACCTGTGTATGTTTACTTGAATTCCAAAAGGTTTAAATATTACCTAGGGTAGTAAGACACCGGTCATCTGTGTCACCTTCAGTGCCCTCGAATTTCATCATGCATTAATGGAGGGTGCCCCATAGAGGCATAATTGTGCTGCTCATTATCCAAACCATCTAAAACATAGCATGTCGCTTCAAAATGATGTTGTGAAATGTGAGTGGAGTGGACCAGTTGCTGTTCCCATACATTCACCAGATTTGAGAGATGATTACATAATGGCCCCTAACCCGCCAAGGCGGTGACAATCGGCAGAATCATTCAGGATGCGCAAACATGGCCCTCATGGACAACCAAACAAGGAATGTACTCAACTGCTAAGTTGGTCATCACCCACCGACGGGAGCTTCTGTTAACCACTTGGGAAGCTCGTAAAAATCGCTTCGAGTACCGTAGACTTCCGGCGCTCAGGGACGAGTTCTGGAACCTTCGATTGGACGCGAAAGTCCTCGAAGCCATTTTGTAAACCAAACCTGCATTAGCTCACTGACCAACCTCATGCCATTTCAGTAACGGTCCGCCGTCGAAAGACCCTTTCGAATCCTATACACGATGTTCGGTGTGGTCATTTCCGGACGTCCTGTCCTTACCGAGCCCCAAGCCATATCAGATACTCAATTCGCCTTCACCATACCGTCCACGCCTCCGTTCTCCCACATAGTGGTCTTCCTACTGCCTGGCACATCATTACCTGATGGCACCGGAGCGGCCGTATATGCGCAGCTGCCGGGATCGACCGACTTCACCCTACTTGGCGCGATAGCAAACGATAAACCTTCCGCGATATTCAAAGTCAATAAACAAGCCGGAGGTCCTGCTGGTGGAGGAATTGGAGGCGATGAGGATGCTATGGTCGATGAAGGAATCACTGCTCCTGCGACAGCCGCTGGCCCAACTCTCACCCTGGGCATCTCTGTGGAGCCTGCGGTACAAATCCTGGCCAACTTGGAGCAGAAGAAGGCACAGGCTGCTGCTTCCGGTACTTCGGTGACAGGTCTTGAGGTGGTGAAACGAGGACAGACTACCATGACTACAAAGATACTCGCGCAGCGGATCATCAAGAATTGTTATGATTTCCTTACTAGTTGGGGTACTGGTGACACTATCCCGTTGAAGGCCTTCCAGGCCTGGTGGGATAAATTCGAGACGAAGCTGGAACGGGATCCCGGATTTCTGGAACGCAGTGATGGAGGCTAACATGTCGTCATTGAAGAATTATTGAAAGAAAAGTTTGAATTTCCACCATCATCTCTCACTTTCATCCTCTAGTGCTTGTTGCCACTGAGGCGAGTGCGACACGGTCAACGCCCTTACATTTTACGCACAATTTCTCAACCCAATCCTCCACTCTGGAGGTCCGTACTTCTGCTTTGCGGTTTTCCATCCAAGCCACAGAAGAATTTCAAAGTCCATAAAATCTTTTCGGGGACGGGCACATGTATGCGGTGTGCGGAAGAGAAGAGTGCAACCCCACCGATGGAATGGAACTTGTGGCAGCACCCCTTGCTTTCAGATGAAGCGCGCTTGAAGACACCGTAGCACAAACCCCCATCTTGACTGAGTGTTTTCAACATCACTATGCCTACTCTTTCCCAACACAAGCGCAATCATGCTTCTTCAACCATGTCTGATCCCGGCCCGCAGATGCTTCATCATTGCGACTGTCCTAATCTGGACCTTGTTCATCTTTCAATACCACCTGGGGACTCTTCCGAGATTTGTGCGGAAGCAGCATGCCACGGAAGCTGAGACATTTCCAAAATTGCTGTGGTATAAATTGGGCCCGTCTGGTCTCAGCAATAGGTCAAGAGAATGGACAGATACGTGCATCAAAGCGAACCCAGACTACCTGGCTAAATTCTTCACGGACTCGGAAGCGGATGCCTATGTCAGTACTAGGTTCTCATCCCGCCCTGATATTGTTCAAACCTATCTCGGCTTGACGGTCCCCATCCTCAAAGCAGACATTTTCAGATATCTGCTCCTTGACCAAGGCGGCATATGGTCCGACCTCGACGTGTCCTGCGAAAGTGTGCCAATTGAAGACTGGATTCCGTGCCGATATAACCAAAGGGCAAATCTCGTTGTAGGATTGGAGTTCGACTGGGGTTGGAGAGAACCTATGAAGCGACAGTTCGCAACCTGGACCATAATGCCAAAGCCAGGGTCGCCACACATATCTATGGCCGTCGACGACATTCTGAAAAGACTAAAGGCGGTTATGGACACTTTCAAAGTGCCGGTTGAGAACATAACGCTTCCTATGGTGGGGGATGTGGTGGATTTCACGGGTCCGATGGGCTTCACCTCGAGTGTGCTCACAAGTGTCCAACAGTCCATGAATGGGAATCTATCTGTGGAAAGCATTAGGAAGCTCGAGCAGCCGCGGCTGATTGGGGATGTCCTTATTCTACCTGGATACTCGTTCGCTGCGGCGTCGAACCGGTACGGGCATGGAGAGGGTATTGGGACACGCCTGGTTACACATCACTTCGCTGGAACTTGGAAGAACGATTATGGTGGGGAGAAGCCTCTCTGAACTGGGGCTTACCTTTTCTGGCTTTAGACTACAGGTGGCGAAGTTACATAATATCATAACGCCTCTTTTTTTTACCCATTCTACGGCATCGGGTAGCTCTTTGCGAACGCTTCCCTAATCTCATCCTCAACGTAACCCTTCGTAAGAGCAAGCTGGAGCAGGATCCTCGCCTTCTGCGGATTGTAGAACCCACTTCCGATTGCCCAGTCTCCAGTACTGTTTGGCACAAATCCGTCCGAAGAACGGTGGCTCGCAACAAACGCTATGCCTGTAGCATCGTATACCGCCTTGGCCACCAACGCCGCCTTTCCACTTGTGCCTCCTGCGCCCACATTAGCCCAGACGATACCTTGAGCGCCTGATTATGCCGATGCATTGAACAGGGAAGGGTTCATGTCCTGGTGTGAGTAGATGATGTCGACTTGGGCAAGGTCCTTGATGTCGCTGACATTGAAGACGATGCGACCGACGGGCTCAGCTGGCGCATAGAGGAAATATGGCACTTGATTAATGAAGACGCCTGTTTGGTCTGTTAGTCTGAAGCCGCCGGATCTTTCTCCCTGAGGTTTGATGTTCTAATCCCTCTTTTTCCTTCTCCACAACTCCTGAGAACGAGCGAGGAAGATGCAGAGGGAAGACCGGAGGACTGGCAATTAGGAGGCACGCGGATTGTTGTTCGACGGTCCTGCATACACTGTGCATCTCCCCGAGGTTCGACGCTCTGATCCCCTTTTCCTCCCCCACAACTCCTGGGAACGAGCGAGAGCGAGGAAGATGCAGAGGGATGGTCAGAGAATCCTCAATTAGGAGCACCGGGAACCCCTCCCCTCCGGAGCACCAGTCTACGCCCATTTCTTGGCGGCCAGCGCCCATATAAATCCTCCTCTCTCCCTCTTTCCTTTCCTCTCCTTCTCCACAACTCCCGAGCGCGAGGAATGAGAGCGAGGAAGATGCAGAGGAAAGGTCACAGAGAATCGGCAATTAGGAGGCACGCGGATTGTTGTTTAACAGTTCTACATACACTGTCCATCTCCCCGAGGTTCGAAGTTCTAATCAGCCTTTCCAGCGCTCGCATATGGGGACTCCTCCTCGATCTCTCTCCCTCTTTCTTTCTCCTTCTTCTCTACAACTCCTAGGAGCCAGCGGGGAAGCTTAAGATGCAGAGGGAAGGTCAGAGAATTGGCAATCAGGAGGCACGCGGATTGTCCCTAAGGTTTGATGTTCTAATCGACCTTTTTCCTTCTCTACAACTCCTAAGCACGAAGGACAAGATGCAGAGGGAAGGTCAGAGAACCTTGGGAATCAGCAATCGGGAGGCACGCGGATTGTCCCTACGGTTTGATGTTCAAATCAACCTTTTTCCTTCTCCACAACTCCTAAGAACGAACGACAAGATGTTCCTGTCTCTGTATAGTCTACTTTCCTTAGTTAACAATTCTTGTTAGTTAATGCTTCTGTTATGTATTCACCACTTCCTCAGCTCACTACCATTATACACCCTCAACATCCGCAACGTTCAGAAAAACAAGTGTTCCTATTCGTTGTGCCACCGTCAATCCAATTTATCTGTCATTCTCCTAGCGGGAGCTTAAATCCCAACTTCACCTCATCTTCTTTGCCTGCCCCCTAAACTCTCCATCTCTCTCTTTCAACTCATCCAATACCCACGACTTCTATTCAATCGCCACATTTCGCTCCACACCCTCTCTAGCGCACAGGATCATGCACACCGTCCTTCTCCATGTCTCTTTCAACTCCTCCAATTCCCACGACTTCCATTGACTTGCCACATTTCGCTCTACGCCCTCTTCCCCACGGCTTTCATTCAAATGCCACTTTTCGTTCCACGCCCTCTTCAGGGTCATGCATTCCGTCCTTACCCTAGGGTAGGCAGGGTTAGCCTGTTATATTTAAGAGGGCACATAGTTCTCTACAGGCATCTTGTAATAGATTCTAGCTATTCCCTTTGTGTATAATAGTTTCTTGTTGCAGACTAGCACGTGACCTTAGGTTATAACTCCAGGTTCCTCTAAACATAATCTAGCTTCATTAAGGTACTAGGTTGCATTCTTTCCACAGCAGACTCTATCTTCTTTACATTCGCGCAACCTACATCTTCTGTCAGCATCGTATCCTCTATAGCCATCCTTCTCACAAGCCAGCACCAAAGATTCTGTCCACCGCAGTGGCTCAATGCCCCCACACATCTAATCCTCCACGGGTATCCTCATCACAAGCCAGCACCGATGGGTGCTCTTCCTCTGAGGCGGTGGGTGCCTCTTCCTTAGTAGTTCTAGGCAGCCACCTGTCTGTTTATATTCTGTGCCCTACCCCCCAACTTTCCTTCATCTTACATCCTCCTTTTGGCCTCTATCACTAGTACGTACCCTAGGGTATCCACCGTTCCTTGCAATACACTTTCACTAATGCTGCAGCACAGACATAACCAACACCTGCACGCAAAGCTATTCAAATGAATCCGTCCCGGATGCACTTCCAGATGCCAACACCCTCTTGGGGTCGATCCCCGTTGCTCCTCCTCGTCCTCGTGTCAATCCGCAGCCCCAGTCCTGTCCAGAGCTTGCAGCAAACGGCACCTTGCAACATAAGCACAGACACAACCAACACCTAGACGCGAAGCCATTCGAATGAATCCGTCCTAGATGCACTCCTGGATGCCAACACCCTCTTGGGGTCGATCCCCGTTGCTCCTTCTTGTCTGCGTGTTAATCTAAAGCCCTGGTCCTGTCTAGAGCTTGCAGCAAACAACACCTTATAAAATAGGCACATACTAACAGCAGATCTAGTCTTCCTAAAGGCAAGTTTTATAAGCTAGAAGAGGTAAGTTAAACCTAAGGAGGCCTAAATAGCTCTACCTAGGTAATCTCTACTTTATATAGTAATTTTACGTACTATTTAAGCCTCTAGCAACCCCCCTATTTACTAAGGGATTTTTGTGTATTTAAGGAGCTCTCTTATCGCTTATAATAATCAACAAGTCCTATTTCAGCTACCCACGCGAATCCTTACAAGTTTCGTCCGCTTATCTCCACAACACAGTCGCTGATTAACTCGCGAGGAAAAGCTTGCTACTTTGCCAGAGATCTTTCTGCAGGTGTCTGATACCCAACAACGCAGACATTGTACATCCTCGCACGGAACCCTTCCCTACACGCGGGAGACATTCGAGCCAAACGTCTAGCACGCCGGCCGTGCTGCTCGGCTGCTCTTCCGGACAAGAGCGCCAACTTCCACTCTATACACGCCGTCGCCCCATCTTGGAGGCCAGTGTCTCCTCGCCCATATACACGCCGTCACCCCATGGACCCAGGCCAGTGTCTCCTCCCCCATATACACGCCGTCGCCCCATGGGCTCGGAGGATCGTCACTTGGCCGCCATCGTGTCGCTCAACATGTCGGCTGCTGGAACGTCACCGGCTGGTGCTGCACCGGCTGCTCCGGGCAATGGCGCCAGCTTCCAGGCCAGCGTCTCCTCCCCCATATACACACCTTCGCCCCATCACTCAGCCGCTATCTTGTCGCCAAACATGTCGGCTGCTAGCTGCTTCGGGCAATGGCGCCAGCTTCCAGGTCAGCGTCTCCTCGCCCGTGTACACGAGACGTCTGGCCTGACATGCCTGTACACGCGCACCCGTTCACTGTCAACATGTCCGATTTACAAGAGCTCCTCGCCCATCTACAACAAAACCGGTTCACCGTCAACATGTCCAATTTACAAGAGCTCCTCACCCGTCTACACCAAACGTCTGACCAAACGTCTGGCCTAACACGCCAGCCGAGCGGCACCTGTTGCTTCGGGCAATGGCACCAGGTTCACTGTTAACATGTCCGATTTACAAGAGCTCTTCGCCCGTCTACACCAAACGTCTGGCACGCCGGATAGAGCTGCACCTGCTGCTTCAGGCAGTGGCGCCAGCTTCTAGGCCAGTGTCTCGTCGCCCATATACACACGTGTCCCCCCCTCATGGCCCCGAGTCCCCCTAAGGCCCCGAGCCTCGTCACTTGGCCGCCATCTTGTCGCCAGCCGAGCTGCTGCACTTGCTGCTTCAGGCAGTGGCGCCAGCTTCCAGGCCAGCGTCTCCTCACCCATATACACACCTTCGCCCCATCACTCGGCCGCCATCTTGTCGCCAGCCGAGCTGCACCTGCTGCTTCTGGCAATGGCGCCAGCTTCCAGGCCAGTGTCTCTCGTCGCCGATATACACGCCGTCCCCCCATAGCCCCGAGCCTCGTCACTCGGCCGTAGGAGAACTGTTCCAAGTCAGTCACTCTAACACTCTTCATCTCCACCAGTATTCCCAGTATGGCTAACGTAGTTAGGCACTGCACCAGGTGGAGGCTGCGTTGTGATAGTTGGCTGGCCCTGTCCAGAGCTTACAGCAAACGGCACTTGACAAAATGTGCCCCGAGCCCCGTCACTCGGCCGTGGGAGAACTGTTCCAAGTCAGTCACTCCAACACTCTTCATCTCCACCAGTATTCTCAGTATGGCTAACATAGTCAGGCATTGCATCTGCCATATGGGGGCTGCGTTGTGAGGCTTGTGGTTGGCTGTGCTGTTCATCGTGCCAGAAACTCACTTGCCTCAGGCACAACAGACTAGGCTCGAGAGCGAGGAAGATGCTGAGGGAAGGTCAGAGAATCGGCAATTAGGAGGCACGCGGATTGTCGTTACGGTTGTGCACTGTCCATCTCTCTGAGGTTTGATGTTCCAATCCCTCTTTTTCCCTTCTCCACAGCTCCCGACACCGAGGACTCTATCCACCACAGTGCCTCTAGCACCCCATCCACTGAGTTTCTGGGCGGTTCTCCATCGCCTCCACGGGCATCCAATCCTCTACTGGGAATCGTTCCCATCGCGGAGCTAGCACCATCCATCGTAGCGACCTGGGCTGGAAGAAGGAGAATCAACCATTCAACCCCGTCAAGGCCAGGGAGACCGGCATCATCTCCGTCTCCGCCTTGAAGTACTGGTCAAGGGCCAAGAGGAATCCTCCAATGGTGAGACGTCTGCACCAAGATCGACTTTGGAGCGACCTGGGCCGGAAGAAGGAGAATCAACCATTCAACCCCGTCAAAGCCAAAGAAACCGGCATCATTTCCGTCTCCGCTTTGAAGTATTGGACCAGAGCCAAGAGGAATCCTCCAACGGTAAGACGTCTGCACCGCGATCGACTTCGGAGTGATCCATGGCATCTGATTCTCCACGGGCATCATCATCACAGACCAGCACTGACGACTCTGTCTACCGCGGTGCCGATACATCTAATCCTCCACGGGCATCCGATCTCTATGGACATCTGAGGCACAAGCCAGTACCGAGCATTCTGTCCACCGCAGTGCCTCTGTCCCATCCATAGAGTTTCCGTGTGGTTATCCATCGTCTTTCAGACTTGTCTCTTGGTCTCCTTCTCGAGCTGAGATGCCCAAGACGATCGTATTGACATAAGCAACCGACTAACTATTTGCAATGAGATCTCCACAACAGACGCGCAAGCTTTCGCCCGATTCTGCAAGACTCAAGCATGAACAGCTCAAAGCGCTGATGAAGATGGAGAACGACGAATTCCAAGCAATGCACGACAAGACGAAATTCAAGTACGAACAGCTCACGGAGCGGCAAGACAAACGTGACTTCCTGGAGTGGCGTGCAAAGCACGCTGCTTGTAAGACTACGCTGAACAACAGTCACACAGCTTACAGCAACACGAACGCATATGAAAGCGACGAGAAGGACGGTTACGGCGCTACTGTCTTCAAAGGCAGAACAGGCAGAACCGGTTGAATTGATGTGGCAGTTCTTCGTGGCGTGCAAAGCACGAGTCCAACGCTGCCATCAAGACTACGCTGAACAATGGCCACACGGCTCACAGCAACACGAACGCATATGAAGGCGACGAGGAGGACGGTCATGGGGCTATTGTCTTCAAAGGAAGAACAGGCAGAACCGGTTGAATTGATGTAGCATTTTTTCGTGGCAACGGAGAGAGACTGTCTACGAGCTTTCAGTTTCAGACTTTCGCCGCTATGATGTATCTTCTTTCCAATGGTTTTGGAACAATGGGCTAGTTCATCTTTCGCCAATTCTTCATTGATTTTCTTGGCCAACGTAAGCAAAATGGTCTAGTTAACGTTCCCGTTGGCCACATTGGGGATCTAGTAGCCCTTGATGTTAGGAATGTTTAGAATTGCTAGCATAGCGTTGACAATCTGCTGGACACTAAGGCTAATAGAGTAGCTGACTGTTTAGCTGTTGGAGGAGCCTTTAAAGGCAATAGTGCCCCTAATGCAAAAATAGTAACATTAGGAAGGCTAGAGTTTATAGGGGTCTAGATATCTTAACAGGTGGTGAGAGGGTGCAGAGTAGAGAGCTTAACTGGGGAACCTAAAGCCAAGGTGGTAAAAAGTGAGAGTGCGCCTAGTCTTGACAACATTCTAAAGTTGTTGAATGCAGAACAGTAATTGCATTAAACTATCTATCCCAGAATGCTTGCTTTATATGACTCGAGTTCTACTGTGTACCTTCGTGATCACCACTTGAGTCAGTGCTAATAGCGGTAGGTGGACTTACTTGTTGCAGTCAATATTGTTATCTTTGCCTGCAAGACGGGTTGTGCTATCACAGTCAGCGGAAGGATTCTGCTAGCTGTGTTTGGTTGGTAGCGGGAGAAGATCTTGCATATCTAAAACATTTTGTGCCGTTTCGCCGTCTTTTGCGCGTTGTTATGTAAACTCGCATTTGACAGAGGTGATTGGTATCGTCTTCAGTTAGAAAAAAACCATCATAGAAACGGCCAAAAGCCGCGCCGGGTAAATATTTACGTATCCTAAACCACAAATCTATGTTCTCGCGCGTGGAGTGAAGGGTACTCCCATATATTGTCGCCGTAAAATAGTCACACAGCTTAGATGTTTAAATTTGTTCATAACCATCGCCTGACTTCCTCTGCTGTTATGTAACTGCGACAACGAAATGGCTTATGTGGCCAAGTTTCACCAACAACCCACTCACGCCAAGCTGCATAACCGTGCCGAGTGAGGGCTTTCTCTATTCCGACATTGCCGATGGTGGATATTTCTGCTTAAAAATGTGCCTTCGACTTCTGTACCAAAGTATGAATGGAGTAACGCCTCGGGGTTACGAAAATAGGATGATAATTGACATCACGGACTTCCAGATCAACGAAGATGGTGTTGAGATGAAAGAAGTGGCCAAAATCGCCTAGCGACTTAGCCACGCACCGCCACAGCCTGTCAGGATCGAATGACGTCATAGACTTGCCGCAAGTATCACTTTTCTTCACAATCGTACGTGTTCCCCTGGGATTTCGGAGTTTCTCAAGCCCCTCAAAATGAACTTGAATTCCCTCGCGGTGGAAATGGGAAGACTGAATACACCGCCGTTATGGCAGCCGCCGAAAACGCCGTCGCGGTGCACAATCGACCATCCTTGAGAGATTTCCTCATCAGTATTGCATCGATTAAGGGGGATTTGAGTAACATCACTGCGCCGCCATTTGTGCTTGCACCATATTCTACGGTTGAGCTTCCGCAGTATTGGGGAGACCATCCGGAGCTGTTTGTTGCGCCAGCGCAAGCACAGAACCCGGAAGAAAGAGCACTGCGAGTTCTGAAATGGTTTCTTGGTTGTCTACGGAATCAGCAATATGCTGGGCGAAAACCGGACGAATCACTCAAGAAACCACTCAATGCTTTCTTAGGGGAGCTGTTCTTGGGAAGCTGGAAAGACGAGGCAATAGGGGAGACGAAGCTTGTTGCAGAGCAGGTGTCGCATCATCCTCCGATTACTGCGTGCTATCTTGCCAATGAGAAGTACGGCATCAGGGCAGAAGGATTCTCATGTCAGGAAATATCGTTGTCAACCAGTGTCAACATCAAACAAAAGGGATACGCGGTATTGCGTATTGACCAGTATGAGGAGGAGTATCTGATCCCCGTCCCGAACATCAAGGTCAAGGGGTTATTCAACGGAGCGCCATACCCGGAGCTGGATGGAAAGTACACCATCGTATCTTCCAATGGCTTCATCTCGGAGATGGAATTCAAGGGCAGGGGATTTATTTATGGCGGAACAAAAAACAGCGTCAAGGGCCGCCTCTTTCATACCTCCGATCCCTCCACGAACCTTTACACCGCCGAGGGGTCATGGATCTCAGCAATCGTCTTCAGGGACGCAACTGGAACCATCATAGACACCTACAATGCAGGAACCGAAAGACCCCATCCCATCACCGTCGCGGATCTTTCCGAGCAGCACTCGTGGGAGAGCCGACGAGCCTGGGCCAATGTCAGGGACGCAATACTGAAAGGCGACATGAGGCGTATCGTTTCCGAGAAGTCCATCATCGAGCATGCCCAGCGTCAAATGCGAAAAGAAGAAGCTGCTTCGGGAATTAAATGGGAAAGACTGTTCTTTCAGCGTATAGAGGAAGATCCTGTTTTCGAGGGGCTTTCTAAAATATCAACAGTTGGTTATAGCATAGACTTTGCACATGGATTATGGAAGGCGGATAGGCTTGCCATAGGTCGCATGAGAAGCCCCTATCGTGGAGATCTTGGACCGACGGGTTTGTCCACGGAAACTAGTGGCACGAATATTCGACACGATCAAGAAGACAGGTCTGATTCATCTGACATGAGTATCACCACCTCACCAAGGGAAAGCGAGGAAGAACTTGATATACCGAAACGCGTCTTAATATCATAGCATTGGGAATATATTTCGCTTGCAAGCCTTATCATACCACCGCGCACAGGTAAAACCTGACCTCTAGTCACTATTGTCACTAGTTGTTGGGGTCTACTGGCACTGGGAAGAACAACAACTTTGGGCTGTCTGCTTACAGAAACACGACGCTCTGACATCCACATCAGCAGATTTGCGAGCCTTATCCAGTTTGGCTCGGATTTCTTGTACGTAGTCCGGGTCCGAATTCGAATCCTTCAAGAGGCATTCGTGCAGCCCATGCAGCGCCCATATGTTGTCTGGATGCCACCTCCGCCTTTCTTGCGTTTTGTCCAAGCCGAGGTCCTGCTCGTAAGCCTGTCTGGCCTCCTTTATGTGGCCCTGCTCCAGGAGCAACGCGCCGTATGCGTGTCTCGTTGGCTGCATCCACGCCCACGGTTCCGAGTAAGGCAGGTTATCTTCTCTCCTAATTGCATCCCGGAGGTGTTGGAAAGCGGCGTGGTAGTTCCCCTTTCGATATTCGAGTTCACCCGCAAGCATGTCCACAGCAATTTTCATCACCCAGTGTACAGGGATCCCGAAGCTTCCGACCGTTCTCTCCTCTGGTATGTGGCTGCAAGCATCCTTGAGTGACTGGTAATGCATGGTGGCCTTCTCGGTTTCGTTCGTAGCTGCGAAGGCAATGCCTTTCCCGTAGTGTGTCATGGCATTGGAAACA
This sequence comes from Westerdykella sp. P71, assembly GCA_019022765.1. Taxonomy (NCBI): domain Eukaryota; kingdom Fungi; phylum Ascomycota; class Dothideomycetes; order Pleosporales; family Sporormiaceae; genus Westerdykella; species Westerdykella sp. P71. Next base: position 38,581 of record JAFHBW010000173.1, on the reverse strand, counting down.
CAGTAAAGCTTGCCGTCCTGGCTAAACCCAATGTTTTTCAGTCTGTCCCACATGCCAAACCGTATCCATATATGGACCCAGACTGAAAGGAAGGACTCCAACCAGTTCTCCCAGTCCTTATATCGAACCAGTTCCTCTGGCGCTGCCTTCCTTAGGCGCAATGCCGCATCTAGACATGTCTTCCGCTGGCCAGCAAACATTGCTGCGTAAATGAGGGAATGGAAGTTATGTATCCGGAAGAAGGTATACCAGTCTTTATTGCCGCGGAACTTCACAAATCGGTCGTCAGCGTCGCAGGCACGCTGATTCAACTCAATGGCGCTGTCGTAATGACCCATCAGGACTTCAATATGAGAGCCCATATGGATTAAGTGGCCGGCATCTGGGGATAGGTGGGACAGACTGGCGCATATGTGATATGCAGCTTCCGGAGTGCGAGACCCTTCCATCAAATGGATGTACATATGCAGGATCCCGGGGTGTTTGGCGCCATCGGCAGTGGCCATGGCATTTTCAAGAACCCTTTTTGCCTCCGGTGCGCGGGAAACCCTGACCGCCTCGCCGGTGTCTCGATACCAGAAGTTCCAGGGTGAGATGTTCATGAGTGCATCGGCGTACAAAGTCGCAATGTCCATGTCATTGGGATAGCGCTGGTATATCTTTTTCATGGCGTCCGCATAGGCTACGCAGATTTCCCGCTGGGAACGGAATTTCGGATCTTTCGGCGGCACGCGGTGCCTCATTGCGGCCAGTAGCATATCTCCTACTGGCACGCCGCCACCTGGGGACCCGACGAGGCGCAGTATATTCTCTCGCACAGTGGGAAACTCGGTCTTCTCTTCGAACCTCATCCAAGGCTTGTTGTCTGGAAATATGTTATCGAACTGATAAAGTCTGAAGGCAATGGCCGCAAATTGAGCGCACGGCATACTCACAATTGGGACCCATAGAATAGGCAAGTCTGCATCAGGAAATGAGTTAAACTCACACGCATAGGCCAAATTAGAGGGTGGAGGAACTTACCCCCACTTGCAGAGAGATTCATCAGGATCTTCTTGACATGCTTTTTCGAAGCATCTTATCGCTTCCTCATGATTGAATGCGAAGCACCAAATAAGTCCACGGATGAACCATTCACGTGTCTTGGGAGCAAGATAGCAACCGAGTTGGGGATCGTAGCTGCCCAGGTCAAAGGGATAATTCCAATCATCTAGAAGAAGCCCCATGGCTGGGAAATTGTACGTAACGATATGCTCATCGATAGAAATTGAGTGTGCCGCGAGGGAGAATTAGAAACGGGCACTGCGCCCGAGGTCGATGGGGGGAGCATGATTAGAGAAGGCACATTGCGGGGAAGGCAGCTCCTGTTTATAGAGCTGCGAAGTAGCGGCTCCCATGCGGCGAAACTCAAGAGCATCATTTGCCACCCCTCAAAAGCGAACGTATGATGCGAATCACCTTCCAGATGCCTCTATACTCGAATAGATGATGTGTGCGGTGGTGATCCCCGCGAGTCTGTTGAATTGAACAGAATCATCCACGTACGATATTGATGTAAATGATCATCTCCCCGTTAGCACAACGGCAGACTCGAAGCTAAAATCAATTGACCAGCCCCTCCCGCCGTTTTCAATGAGGAGGTATGACATATGGCTACCTCTTGATGTATTATGTTTTTGTTTTCGGTATACTACGGATACTTCACGTCTGCAACTTTGAGTATTGATAAATGCGAGATTTATGTGAACTATGTGAGCAATATTACATAGTCAATGTGGATTTTACGGCCGGGGACAACGTCCAGGAAAGGTATTGCTGCACTCAGATGTTCAGCTGCGGAAAGGACCTCAGGCACCACGACGACATTGATGCACTCATCTCATTAATCCAAATCGGTAACAGTACAAAACAACCCCTCGTAGAGATCTACAACGTGCCTTGTGTTGGAGAGAGGGGCAACTTCAAATCGGGCCGACCTACGAGGAACGCCTAACGTCACTTTGTTTGGTTGCGAATGTACTAAGTGAGACGACCGTACCATCATCCTTTCCAATGGCGCTGTAACCTAGGTGCAATGGCTGTCTTGTGTCTACTAAAAAGAAATAGCAACAAAGACCTGCAAACAACGCAGGTGAATCCGACAGGCTTTCAGTGATGGACGTCGGAGAGTTCAGTATTACGTGCATAGGATGGCTTGACACCATTTTCGAGCCACATAGAGCGAGTAACGACTTGAATGCTACAAAGCCTATGATGGTAAATTGCACCCCGCTAAACTTGGGCTCTGCATCATAGATTTATCCACGGCTTCACACAGGTGACAGCGTCACATCTTCCTGAGGAGACCATCACAGATTTACTGACCTCGCGGAAGGGAAAATTGGCCGAGACCTAATCGCTAGCCAGCTTGTATTACTTGATCTTCATTCTGCCTGTTGTAATTGGCCATTGAAACCAGGCTTCTCCGCCCGATAGTTCACCAGGCTGCCTCCACCATCACGCATGTTTTCGGCCGCTTCATCTTGAAAAATGCCGTCACTGACAAATGAGAATACGTCTGCTCGGATTTTCCGTTTTGCATACACTAAAGATGTCTGACCATGCCCCCTCACTGCAATATCGCCGCTGGGTTCGCGGCAGAAAACGTACCCGTTGCAGATCAATGCAGGCCGTATTACGACATTTACGATGTCAACATTTGGGTGTGCTGGGGAAGCCGAGTTTTTCTGTGCTCGAGATGAAGACGTGACTGTTGTTGCGGGATCTGAGGTTGCTTCTGTCGTTGGGAGCAGTGCGGATGAAGTCCATATATACATTCTTTCGTGGTGTACATTACTCTAAAGTATGCACGCAGGTGATTATTGACTTAGTTCTTGCCTCTGGAACCATCCGTTAGGTACCGAAACGGCCCCGGAATGGCATACCTCTCTCCATTACAACGCCAGAGTTGACCCTCTACGAGTGACAGCGACTGGTTCAAGTTTGCCTACTTCGGCCTTAGAAACAACACGGACTAGCTTATTCAGGACCAGAATGGGACGAATTTCGCCGCCCCCTTGACTATGAGCATGCCGCCGGGAAACCTTCTCGTGGAAGTAGAGCATTTGTACGCAGACCCTGTGTAAATAAGACTTAATTCAAAGTCTCTGAATCTGGTGCGCGAATCGAGGCTGTCCGACAACAAGTTGGATCCCGACGCCCATTGGTGAGATTTTCTAGGGCGAATCGAAGGGAAGAAGGGCGGATTATGGCGAAGGAAGAGTTGTATGAATGGACCTGGACTGGGTTGACGCGCAATAAGCCGCCGGGGCCTGCGTTCGGAGATATTGGAAGCATTGTTGGTGCGAGGTATACCGATCGCGTATCTTGAATTACACATATACCGGTGGTATGGCTCTATACTGTCTTGCGTCTATAATAACGTTCTTGAAAATGCTGGTGATAACGACGAAGACGAGGATCTCCCCAATTCGCCATCAGTCCGTTTTCTCGGCTGGCAGCTCATGTACTGGCGCGTTCATATAGAGTTCTCCGGGCTCTACGTGAAGTTCTGCCGTTTGCTTATACTCGGTGTAGGGTGGAGCGGCTATTTCTACCGCATGGTCTCCATTGGAGGCTGCCACTTTCTTCCGATGTAAGGATTTCGACCAGATGAAGGCAACAACAACTAGTGCAATCGCACCCACAGCGGCACCAACGCCAATACCGGCTTTGGCGCCCATAGAAAGCCCGTTTGAGCCCGTGGGTTCGGGTGACTTGGGAGATGGAGTGGAGGGAGGACCTCCAGTTGCGACGGTTGTTGGAGCAGAGGTGGACGGAAGCCTGGATGTGCTGGAAGATATTATGGGTGGTGCTGCGCCTAATGTCTGAGCAAGGACGATGGCATCCGGTCTGTTGCAGCAGTCCGTGGTCTCCCCGCAGCACCATTTCTCCGACGACCGAGTGCCATCGCAAGGTGTAACTTTTATATTCCCGTACAAATCGACTAGACTCTACACCGGGTTAGTTAATTCTCGCTTCAACTGTTAGGACACGGTACGAACCCCAGTCATGCAGATTGACAAACAGGTAGACTTGTTCCAGTTACTATCCGCGCAGAAGTCTCTCCACCATGATCGCTTAGGTTGGCCATTCGCGATATGGTTTTGCTCACAGAGCCCGTTCGATATGCACTCGTCTGCAACTGGCCCCTTGGATTGATCGCCTCCCGACGGATTGGACCGGTTCAGGGCACAACAGACACCTGAATTCGGGCATACCTGATATTCTGGATTATTGAGATTGGTTCCATTCGGATAGTAGCATGCAGCGGAGACCAGGACCTCTTTTGCGCCTGGTAAAAGGAATGATAGAAGCAAAACTGCAGGGAAAGACAACGTCATCATCCAGATGAAAGACAATGGGTGGGACCGTTTGCGAAGAAGTTATACGTGGAGGAATGTCTGAGAATCTCTCATCCGGATATAAGGCCATTATTTGCCAACACAGCCCGTTCGGCCCCCACAAGCTGATCCATGCGTGCTTTGAGCCTCATGCATGTGCTTCTCTCTTCTGTATGGTGTGGCACTCGGCATGTGGGTCAAAGCCGAATCAAAGTCGTGGTAGGCATCTTACGGGGCGTAAACGGGCTCAATGCAGAGAATAACGCGAGTATGGGTAGGAACGTGTGCGGCGACCAAGTAATAGGGGTCCAGTTTCCCTGGTACATTGCGGTCGATTGGTAGGCTTAAATCACCGCCCGAGGCCAAGGATTATGTCACTCCGATCTTCGTTGGATGTGGTAAGCTTGAAACAGTGCACAGAGTAATTTGTGCATACTCTTATTATTAACTGTTACGATCGACTTTTCCTTCAAAATTTGTCGAACAAGGATGCTGGATCCCCACTGTGTTACTGTGGCATTCCCAGGGTGGATGACATGCACACAGTCTACATTGACTTTGAAGAAGCGTATTGGAAGACATTCGGTGGAGATATTATCTTCCACAGATGGTAGACTATCTACCTAGATCCCGGGCGGATGAGTCGTAGCTTTGGCTGCGGTTCCTGAACGTCGGAGGGGATTTGTCGCACGAAATCCTCCCGAAAAGGCTAGTGTCTCGGCGAGGGGTTCTTCAACTTCCCGTCCCCCTCGGGCTTCTCCTGAAGCCAACATTCACAATGCGGCTCACCAATTTTCAAAAGAAGCATACGGAAAATCTTGGATATCAAGGATCTCTGAAAATCTACACAACGATCAACGAAGACTTCGTGCCCCGATAATGCGTTCCGCCATCCTTTGCTTACTGATCTCTCTTCCCAAGGACCGCCCGTGGAAGACAGACGTACTCCACTGGCTGGGACGGAGAGGTATGTGGTGATAATATGAGGATGGAAGTTTTCGAAAGAGTGTGCAATGCGTGGGTACTTATGCTTAACTTTTTCTTTCCAAGTTCAACTCCACTCTCAGAACCGTCGCGCCGATGCCGAGCTTCGAAAGGTCATCCTAGATTTTTTCTGTCGGATTCATTGTCACCATGAAGACTCTCCTTTGAGATCCATCGTTCTCCTGTATCTTCATAATTTCCATCCAATTTGCTCATGTTTTCTCGATTGATTTTTCTCGCCGTCTTTTGCGAGAACAGAACAAGTCACACTTCTTCGCCATGGTTCTTTCATTCATGCACGGTGTTCGTATTTTAACCCAAATGTTTCAATGTCAGAGCCATTAATTCATACCTTGGACTTGTTTACCATGTCGTCGCGCCAAGAGGGAATCTGGCATATCACGTGGCTACCGTCTTAGCGCGCCTTCCACATCTACCTCAACGTCGCAAACACGCAAATAAACAGAAATCTTACGACGATATACCGGGAACGTGTCTTCATTCTCTACTGACACCAGAGTCAATTTCTAAACCACATTCTTTTCGCACGGATCGCCCGGTCCCATTTCCCGCATACTCCGACAACTCTGCACCTGTGGTTGACATCCTCGGTCGTTACAACGTTTCGACATACTCAAATTCTTACTTCGGGTCTCGCTAGTTGTGAAACCGGCACCTATGGCTCTTAGTGAGAACCGCTACGCGCTCTTCGCGGACGACAATTCCTCCGACGGGAACCAGAGCCCTTCCAACGGAGCCCAGAATACGAACAATGGACAAGGGAGTCGGAATGGTGTGACTTCGCAGGACGGAGAAGAAGGTGCATGGCATGAAGTGAAACGCGGACAGCCAAAGAAGGCTCTCAAGACCATCGTGGTCCGGCCAGACACACTGAAGGAGAACCCTGCGTACGTGGCTGGTCTTCCAAAGAAGCCCAAACCCGACTTCCCAGAGTCTACCTCGCCGGTCACTCCTCCGTCTCCTACGAATGGCGATCCGAAGCCGTACAACCTGCATGAGAATTTCTGCGGTGTCTGTTCCATAAAGCTTCCTGGCAAGGTAGCATTGCAACACCACATGAAACAACTTCCAGGGCATGAAAACTACTGCAATCTCTGCAGGCGAGTTTTCAAGGATAGGAACGGCTTGAAGAATCATCTAGACAACTCCAAATGTCATGACATCTTTTGCAACCTTTGTCTTAGCGCCTTCAAGGACAAGTGGGGGCTCCGGAGCCATTTTGAAAACAACCTCGCGGTCGGCCACCGTTTCGCGTGCTTAGCGTGTCTCCAAGGGTTTCAATCCATTGAGAAGCTGAAGGTTCATTATCACACGGCCGCGAACCATGTCTGTTGTGAAACCTGCCATAGAAGGTTCCGCAGCCAGCAGGAAAGAGACGAGCATTGGGTAACAACAAAGAAACACAGGCATTGCCTCCAGACTGGGTGCGAGTTTGACGCACCCAATGACGCCATGTTGGCGAAACATCTACAGGAAGACCACTTTCAGTGCGACCATTGCCATAGTGTCTTCCCTAGCAGCACTAAGCTGTCGGCGCACGTCGTAACATGTGTTCCTCTCCATCATTGCGGTCATTGCAATGCGTACTTCCAGACTCAGGACAGTTTCGCAGCACATCAAGCTGCTTGTTCCTCGTATTCCTCCGCCCCGCACTCGACCGATCAACATCAGCACGTACCTACTTATGGGATTGCTGACGGCAAGTGTTGGTTTTGTGAGAAATCCATACACAGCCAGTCCCAACTTATTGGTCACTTGGAGAGGGGAAAGTGCCCCCAATTCGTCGACCCTCCCCACCTCTATCGATTTCTCGGAAACTGGTGGTACTCCGTCTTATACATGGACATCGACCTCCACGCTTCTGTGCGCACAGGCCGATGTTCGCCAAACGAGTTGGCGGAATGGGTCAAGGCAGACAACGTACCGCTTTTCGTCTGCCGTGCTCAGGGTTGTGACCAGACGTTCACTCGTTTAAGTGGTCTTGTCTACCACGTTGAGACTGGAGATTGTGACTGGGACGTAAAGAGACTTCGGCTCGACATGCTGAAGAGGGAGCTGGCACGGTATATGGCAGAGAACGGGCTTAAAAGTGCTTGAAAGGCAAGAATCCCACAGCACACTGGCTTCGCCCCACTAATATCCCGTAGCTTCCAAATGACCGGCGAGACTAGGAAATCCGAGCTATACTGGATGCGATATCTACGGTGGGTGGACGACTGAACAGCACGGCAATACTGGATAATGTGATCGACTCTACCCAAATTCACATGCCAATGTCTAGTAGTATAGCCCCGAACAGATAACGGGTTAGCATTGCGAAGCGCTCAGAGCGGGGTATTCTTGCCCGACAACTTAGTCCACCGGCGCTACAAGAGCCTGTATACATCATTGAGCCCTTTAACTTCGTTGCTACGTTTTATGCAAACATATGAATGCTCGCTACTGTTGCTTCATCGCGTTTCACCCATCGGACCTTCGGTTGACTTCTATAACCCGTCCCCTCAATCCACCACACCCTCAGGCAAGAATGACACATAGTCAATCGGCGCCAGCTCAATACCATCTGGTCTCCCCACAATTTTCAATACGTCGCCTGAGCTCACTTTTACACCCTTGAACGTAATCCGGGCAGCTGAATGTCCGTCCAGGTATGTCGATCCTGCCTTCCCCAGCGTATCTTCCAGATCTGCTGTCCACTTCCCCACCGTCCGATTCCCAAGGAAAAGCTCATACTGCGACCTCCCGCCGATCATATCGTAGTAGTTGACTGCGACATCGTACGTCCCGGACGCAAATGTGACGTTCGCCACCGCCGTGCCCGCCGTACTATTCGAAGTAGTGACAATCGCTGTATACCCAGACGCCGCGTGAAAAGGATTCACCGCAATCGCCTTGTACCCACTCAGCGCCATCTTCTCCGCCTCAATCCTATACGGATGATTTCCCACGCGCTTAGCGTCATCCGGAATCCCGGAGAGATTGTAATAGAACTGATTGATGGCGTCGCGCCACACCAACCCATGCCCCGCCTGGAACTCCTGCCTAAACAACACTTCCTCATATCTCTGGTCGTCGATCTTCCCCTTCAACGATTCCCACTGCGTCACGAAGGTCTGCGCCGTAGCGGCCCCGGCGTAATGTGCGTCGTAGAAGTGCTGGATGACGGTTTTCCCAGACTTGAGCCGGTGCGTGTATGGTACGTGGTGGAACCATAACAGCAGCTCGTCCGGCGTAGTTTCAATGTCTTCATACATCCTTGCTATCTCTGGAGGATATTGCCCCGCATTCCCAGTCCCATTTTTCACAGTCCGATCCATTCCCAGACTTGTCTTGTCTGCTCGCGTCCATTGGCCCCAGCCGTTGTTATCCTGGGAGGCGGGATTGGGACCGAAGTGCGTGTAGAGAATGTCGGTGAGCGTTTGGATCCCCAGATTTCCGGTGTAGTTCTCGTAGGCTGGCCAGGAGGACATGGCCATGGAGGTGATGGTGGACAAGACGGCAGGGTCGGAGCCGAAGGTGAGGCGGATCCAGGAGTGAAGAATGGATTCGGGGGAGAGGGAAGGGTCCCATGCTATCATGCCGTAGGCGTAGAGGTTCTTTTCTTGTTAGAGTAGGGATATATTGAAAGGACAGATGTACTTACGGACATGGCAAGATGATGCCCTAGCCAAGTTGTGTTTGTGCCTACGTTGACCACTCCAGCGAAGCCTCCCAGGGGGCGCTTAAACCTCTCACCAGAGACTATGTCCTTAAGCTGTGATGCTTGACTATCAGCTCGAAGGTCAAAGTCAAGTAATTCCTTCCACATGGGAGCGAGATACACGAGGTGGGCCTGCTGGCCGAGATATTCCTGCGTAACTTGAAGCTCAATCGCGGTGTTCGCTTTACGCAGAGTTGAAAAAAGAGGCGATACCGGCTCCCGCACTTGAAAATCGATGGGCCCATATTTGATTTGGACGACCACATTGTCGTCGAATTTTCCGTCCAGATGCTGGAAGAATTCCACGGCCGCATTCGCGCGGTCCGCAGTCCAGTTAGCCGGGTTGAGATGGTTATCATAGACGAAAGCACGGAACATGACGATTCCTCCATGGCGCCCTGCAGCTCTTGCAAACATGTTGGCTCCATCGGCGAGCGTTCGATTGTATGTCAGAGGTCCAGGCTGTCCCTCGCTGTTGGCCTTCACCAGATAACCTGCCATATCCGGCACGCGTTTATAAATCTCGTCCGTGATGTTGCTCCACCAGGCATCAACTTTGGGGTCCAGTGGATCGAACGAGTCGAGTCCGCCAAACGTCTGAGGTGAGGCAAAGTTCAGGGAAATGCCTAGTTGCACGCCATAAGGTCGCATGACATCGGCCAGCCGTCCTAAGCCTTCAATATTGCGACCGTTCAGCAAATTGGCGTTTGCATTGACATTGTTCATAATGATCCCATTGATGCGAATGGATGCGAGCAGACGTGCGTACTCCTCTACCCGTGTCAGATTTTCTTTAACATATCCGCTTTCGAAGAATATCGATGGGCCAGCATAGCCCCGTTCGATACTGCCGTCCAGATTTTCCCACTCATTGGCCCATCGAATAGGTGCGTGAGGGTTTGATACAAACGAGGTGGGTGAGTGCACGCCTTGTGCAAGTTGGGAGAGGTACTCGAAGGCGCCATACAGAGCTCCGCGCTCATTTCGTCCGATGATGATGACATTTTCTCCCTCAGTGCTCAGATAGAAGCCATCCCCTTCAATTTCATCCACCTCTTTAATATCTCCATAAATCTTCTGGTATGCCTCGGCCGTTCCAACAATGATCGAAGACGCGTTCTGCTTTGTGATGCTGAGGGATGTCGTTTCCCCCAGAATCCCCAGAATCCCTCTTTGAAGTTCTTGCCCTGCAGTGTACACAGGGCTAGACTTGGAACTATTCAAAGTCACAATTGACGAAGGAACGGACAGAACATTACCACTTTGTGCTACGGGGGCGTATCGTAACCAGGCTTTCGAACCATCCTCGCCCGCAACAAAGCCGATAACCCACAGGAAACAGACTAAGGACCACATCTTCGACGTAGAAAGTTACAATCCATTTGGGCATTTGGGTTTCTTCGCGACATATACTTATCCTCGGCAGAATCGCTGATAGTGTTATCCAATTGGAGGAAATAAATGAATGCATAGTTGGAGGGGCTGGTCCATTAGATTAGCCGGTAGATCTTAGAGAAGACGGGGTCATCCAGTCCAAGAAAGTGCACACGTACACACGTACTATCCATTGCATAACTCTTGGTGATGAGTTCTAGCTCTTTGTTTTTATGGATGATGTGGGGCGGTAGGATGGGCCAGTGAATGGAGTTAGCTTTCAACGCTACCGCCCATTTCGTGGATCCTGCAGAGCCAGTCTCGTCTAACACACGGAGGCATGTTTTTACCATATGCATGACCGGTGGCTTCTCAGAGGGGTGGAAATACCGTGTTGACGTATATATCGTAGATTACGCGGTGAGGAAATTTATACATGCCAACCCGATTCGATTAAGCCAAAGAACAGTTGATAGATTAAATAGATGTATAGCCATCCCGGAAAGGCCGAAAACGTAAAGCGGTTCGATGCTTGTGTATGCATCATCGTTTCTTTCTCCACGCGGATAAGGCTAAGGCCTTTCGTGCCTTTTCCCTTCCACCAGGGCATATTCATCGTACAGCCCTACTTTCGCAACCATTGGTGTATCTTGCGCCACGATTTCCGGTGCGCTGACAAAGCCAGCCAATCCTTAAACCCCGCAAGTCAAAAAGATGGAACAAATGTACCGCTTATATAGTCATAGCTTTCTCAGCCTATCTATCATTTCCCATGAAACAGCTCTAAGCCTTTTTCTTAGATCCCTGTCCAACTGATCGTACATTCCTGCCGAAAGCGGTAGCATCATGTCGCTATGCAAGCCTGGGGGCTCCGCTGTCTCTGTGTCGGCTTTCGAGGCCTGCGCCTGGAGCTTCGTCGACAACTGGTCAACAAGGCGCCGTACGCGATGAAGCTCATTAAGAACAAGCTGCGTGGTCATACGCGCCGAGTCCGCACCACCCAGGCAGAACGCCACCACCGTGTTGTTTGACATTGTTGGATCCGATGGAGAGAATTTGGCCGTCCCATCTGTGGCTGAACCCTGCAAGCAGGGAGTTTTGCGCGCGACAATGGAATACCGACCGATAACTTTGAAGATAATGAGGGACATAACCGTTAGTTGGTAGCCATCGTGGCAGCAAGAGCATGAGAGCATACAGCTTAATGCCTCAATTGTAGTCTCATTCTTTGCTATCACCTCTTGGATGGTCGAGGCTGGGGAAATCGTGCGTTCGACATCAGGACGTAGTCCTGTCCTGCCAGTACTAACGGGAAAAAGCTGCTTCATGAGCCCGAGGGCTTGGACAAGACATGTGCAAGATTGACCAGTTTCATAAGTCTCCAGGTGACCGAGGGAAATATCTTTGGTAGAAGAGGAAGAATTCTCAGGGGTCGAACTCGGGGCGGAGAGTGGGACACAATCGGAAACGGTGTCCTCGAAGCCAGGGAACACGGCGGAAAAGGCGTCTGAACCACTAGTACTGGTGCCTATGTCCATGGAAAAGAGGTCTCCTGTCCTGAAGGAACCGATGCCCGACAAATCCGTCGGAAATGACAAGGGCGACATGAAGAAGTAATTGAGGTCAGGTTGGAGACGAGTCGACGTCGTTTCGAGACTAGTCGGAGTCGTTAAGTGTGTCTGGTCCGGATCCGTGAGACCAAAGAGGTCGTGGAACCCGTTGGATGATACATTCCCGCCCGTTTCGGAGGAAGAATGCATCAATCCCAACCAGTTTAACGCGTCAGCGTCCTGGATACACAGAGCGGGGCCCAATCGGTTATCTCCAGGGGGCAGATGTTCAGTTTTCTTAAGACTGATCGTAGGCGACGCACTCGAGGAGTCACTATTCCGGTGTTCGGTGGATTTGGTTCGTGACCCAAGTTTCCTCCCTCCCCGTTTGGCAAGCACATACTCGCAAGTAAGGTTACGCTTTGCACAGCGTGAGCATGTCGGTTTCTCTTGGGAGCACTTCAGCTTGGACGAGGCGCATGCGCCACAGCTATTGCGTAACTTAGGATGATTAGACAGAGGAGTGGTACCGTCGTTCGAAGCCGAAGAGTTAGACAGACAAGGCGTCCGGGGTTGCAAGTTGGCCATCGTGAAAGCAGAAAACGCCAAGTATCATTGTCAAGAAGACTATGACAATCAAACGAGCTGGGCACCAAACGTGGGCCTTTGATGGAGATATCTGCGGTGTGACTGAAGAACAGTTTTGCCTTGTCAGCGCTGAAAACGACCTACACACATCTATCTACGGTGAACATTGAACTCGGGCCGACTTCGCGACTCTACTGTTTGTGCAATTGGACGATGCTCACAGGCAGTGTGACCAAATGAAGGACGAGGCGATGCCAACGAAATTGAACATTATCGCGGAATGGGCGGGTGGCTTCCAGTGCGGTAGCACTAATTGCAAATCTTAAGCGGTAGGAGCCGATGCGGTAGAGTGGCGTCGGAAGTGGATTACGAGTGGTCAGAGATTCCCAAGTTCCGAGGAATGAGAACCAGAGGCACGCAACGTGATTGATCTGATAAGCGGCTCAGACCTTGTGCTGATCCAGCCAGATCTGCATATGCAAGAAGAGAGCTGAGGGTCCATTCAATAGATGGGGTCGCTAGCAGACCAGACGGGACGACACCAAATCAACAATTCGCTCTCCAGCTGTATACATACATAGATCTCCATCAGTATCACGGACCCCACGCAGTGAAAGTATGGCGCGTCCATTTTTTGCTTCCGCTGCGCATATCAATCCAAATTGATTCACGGTAAGCCTCTTCGGGACCCGGTGAGGATAGCGTAATAATGGATGGGGATTAACGTTTCTTATAGGGCCCAGTGCCCCGGGTTTCCCAGGAAAGTATGCCCCGGATTTTGCAGTCACGCACGGTGTAATAATACGTCTCGTGAATACGGGGCCTCCGGCGTCGGGCTTCGCGGGGCATCCGTCCACACCTCATTTCCCGAAACTGGCGCGGTGTTTTTTTGTCTTTTTCGTGCTTGAATTCGTGCGTCCGTTAGTAAGAAGACGAAGAGGGGGTGGAATAATTGGAGGAGGAGGAGGAAGTAGAAGAAGACACGTGTAACTGCCATTGCGCGCGTGCCTGCTCCTGTCATCTTGATTATTAGTAGAAAAAGAAGAGATGGAAGAAGAAGGGGAAGCGGCAGAACTTACGTAGGTAAGGCAAAGGAAGAAGAAAGAGAGAGACTGAAGAAAGAGGAGAGGGGCATGCTGGTCATAATCGCGGACCCTGGCGTATCTAAACCTCCCGAGGGTCTCTGCCTGGTAAACAAAGCATACCCTGTGAAGATCAGGACAGAGGCTAGAGAGAACAAAGATTAATGAGAGGACAAGTATCCATCCCTGGGACATGCCCGGCGATAGTGTCGCAGATCGGCGTTGACGGGACTGGAGACGCTGTTGCCGGGACGCAGGGGCCTGTAGGGGTCACAACAAAAAGCTGCAACATCTCGGTACAAGCTGGCACAAGCTGCTCTCCACGGCCTTCGTACAATCCAAATACCCAGCTCCGGTTTATATCAAAATACGCCCATTGCGCTTCCTACCAAAATTGTCTACAGACCTCCGTTCAGAACAGTACAACGGCTATCCTAGACCACAGTGCTCCTGCGGACGATGACCACTGTGAATCAGATCAATATATGGGCGAACGATCTCGCGGTTGCTGTGGGAGCACTTCGCAACCGTGACTACGACCAGTTAGAGAACGCTGAATCGTACGAAGCAAGACGCTCCATACTTCGCATTGCATCCCGACTTAAAACCCATCTCGCCGAGCCTGCCGATTTCATCCAACATCTTGCCTGCCAGGTACGCCGTATCATGCAAGCATTGGTCTTGAAAGATTTTGACAAGCTCTCACAGGTTCAAATTCTCGCCTGTCTTAGATGGTTGGGAGAGTTTCAAGTTCTGGCATGCATTCCATTGACTGGTACCATCTCGATGAACGACGTCGCGGACTTGGCTGTTGTACCAGAAACGCAGCTCTGTCGTGTAGTTCGTATGACAGCGACAGTTGGCTTCCTCCGCGAGCCTAGAATACGCCATATAGCACACACACCCCTGTCTGCTTCCTTTGTTACCAATTTATCTTTCTTAGATGCGACTGTGTTCCTAGCCGAGACCGCCGCGACCTCTGCCTTACACATGACCACACCAACAGATCAGGACGGCCAGAAGGAGGCCACCGGGGACAGCGCTTACTTGAGGGCCTTTAACACCTCTCAACCCTTTGCGTTCGCTTGTACAGAACGGACGAGATTACAACGTCAATGGTCCGCCTATCGCCGATGCGCCGGCGATTTCGAAGATTGTCTGACTGACATCCTCGGCAGACTAAACTGGCGCAGTTTGGGCAATGCATGTGTTGTTGATGTGAGTGGGTACCGTAGACGGCTTACGGTGTGCAAGTCAGAATAACCACGTTCACGGGCAGGTCTGTGCAAAGTCCGCCGAGACGGCAACCACTCTCGCAGAGAATCATCCGTCCCTCCACTTCATTGTTCAATTGGTCTCTTCCAGCGCCACCGGAAACGGCATCCCAGATACAATTAACGTACGTGAATCCGTTCATCCTCGAGTCATAGTCCAATCGCGTACACCTGCAGCAACTCAGACAGTTAAAGACGCCGCGCTATACGTACTACGCCTGGCTCCGTCTACAGCCTCTTCGGCAGACATTACTGCCGAACTCAATGCCCACTTGCCCGTCCTCCGGTCCAACATGTCATCCACCCTGATACTAGCACCGCCAATCTTACCGGAGCCAGGATCTGTGGAGTCTGATGCGGAGATCATGGCCCGTCTCCAGGACCTAACTCGTTTTCAACTGTTCAACGAGACTGCTTTCGAATTGGACGTGCTTATTGGGGTTATCAGCAGCGTACGGGATGCTTCGGGTGGGCTTGTGGTGGTGAACAAGCTTCGCTCCAGTAACAATGCAACGGTGGCACTGGGAGTGAGATATCAACCATATGGGAGCCCTGGTGAATTCAAAGATGGATACGTGGAAGTACAGAGGCCCGAGAGCTCATAAGAGAGAAGTAAATAATTGAAGTAGCGGAATTTCAAATGGGCTAATGGTTTTTGGGCATGTTTTTTGGTTGAATGATTCGTCAATTTCCTTTGGAAATCCTCGTGGGGAAAGACTTCTACGAAGCGACAGATAGCGAGCAGAACAAGGTTGGAACATATGACTGAGCGAAATAAAACCATACAGATCTTGGTTGATATAGTTTTAGTGACCAATTTGTTGTAACCAGCTGGACATGCTTATGCTGGGTATCTTGCCACAGCTCATGGGCAAGGGTCCACCGCGGGTATGCATGTCCTTCGCGTGTTATGCAGGTTCATACGAACGAACGTGCGGGACAGCGATTAACGGGGTCCCTCAGCTGGAGATACGGCATGCTGGTGGGCTGATCCATCGGGAGAGGGGGCGCGCCTTCACTATCGGAAGTCGGAACGTTCCCCAGGGTTCCCAGGGGTTCGCATTTCTACTTGTACCACCGAGGAAATGGCGAGAGCAGTTGGAGATTTCAGCCACCGATCCGCCCAGCCGAAAGGCAGGCATGGCATACTGCAGTGTTCCAATCGGGAACAGAAGAGGAGAAGAACACCCGTCGGACGAAATAACACGCGATAAACGGGCAGCGATGGGGAAATGCGTGAACCATTCAACATGGGGTACTTCACGGGGACTGTGGCCTCAACATTTATTCATCTAGGCTCATTTGAGTTTACACTGACGGCAAAATAAAGAAACACCTGCATTCACACAACTATGGTTGCGACTACCAGCTTTCTTACGGAGTGCTACCAATGTGATCATGGCCACGAATTACGGTAGACAATGCAATAAAATCCCCATCTTCTCCGCTTGTTCGAAACTCAGTCGCGCAGTTTTGGTCCTCAGCCATATTCACACACGCCTGAGCGATTGAAGTTGGGTTAGAAGAGTGTATTGCCGTGGTTTTATGCTCTTTGTCGCGTTGTTCCAACGCTTTCTACATTCAGCTCTGTAATCCAACATATTCTATCCACCAAACTTGACTAGATTCCCCATCTTCATCATGTCTGTCATCATTGCTCCCAATATCCCCTCAAAAAACTTCAAACCCGGGCACAACTTGCCCGTCCCGAACGAATTCCTCAATCCATCCAATGGTCATCCTGTGTTACCATCGTTAGTCAACACTGGTTTCACCCTCTCACTAAACCGAGTCTCTCTAGTACTTACGTGCTCCTCTTGGTGTCTGCGAAATTCCCATGATCATGAATAAGCTTCTCCCTATACCATGGATCCTGCTTCATCCGTTTGTAATCCTCAATCGACTCGAACACGACCTGGCTAAAGCAGTCGAAGTCGGCCACGTTGCACATTTGGGGATCAAAGAGCTGTGACATGAGGGCGCGGGTGGAGGATTGATTGTGGATCTTGACGTGTAAAAACATCAGCAAAATAAGATGGGCAGACGTGATTTGGGGGTTGCAGGAATGGATGTATAAACTTACTTGTGTCCATCGTCTGATGCCATACTTGACCATGAGATCTTTTGTCATAGGAGCAGAGACGTTGATCATGTGGTTGCGGTAGGCTTCCTCGGTCATACCAGCTTTCCGGTAACCACATATTGTAAGACAAAGGTATTGTCGTTTTTCGTAGGATCCCTGAGATGCACGGCCATTGTTGCGAGTTCCATCCAGAGTTGTTCCATCTGGAGTTGTTCCATTTGACGTTTCTTCTGCCATTGAGGTGACTGTCTGGCCCAGTTGCTTCGAAGATATTGGGACTGATGGACTTTGGCAGGAGTAGTATTCCACTTATGGGTTCCACTTAGTGCTAGAGAGTCATGTAATATCGCATGACACCGGGGACGGGCGCGCCAGTCGTAACAAACCGAACGGGAATCGGGAGAACCAACATGTTCTAGGTCGGCCTTTTCTATCAGTCCGACGCCATGGCACGGCTAACAACTTCATCCCCACCACATGTACATCATGCATGCCGACCGATGAATTGATGCAGAGATACAGCCAACCTTTCAAAAAATTCATGCCCACGGAGCTTGTACGGTCAGGGGTATTGCAACGCATTTCACGCCCATACCACACAATGGCGCCGCATCAGAATGTAAAAAAGCCAACCGTAAGCACACAAGTCACAGCGTCCGTGACTGCGTCGTTCCTCTCCGGTGTGTTCCTCTCACCAGTACCCTTCCCCGTACGCTTACGTTCCCGAACTGATATATCCCAGGCGCAATGACCTCGATCTCCATCATTACCGTCCCCGTTCTGTTCGACACCGTTACCCAACCCCTTCCTCTCCTCACACAGTGGGCTCGTCTCTATCACTACGGCCACATGGTCATGCCCGGAATCTGTGTGGCGGCAACCTCTCTATTCGCATACTCTGCGTTGCGCAATCGCGCAGTCGCCAGCGTGAAGAACCCGAAGCCCTGGCGTATCTATGCAATTGCTGGTGCGACCACAATTGCCATGGTGCCCTTCACATGGGTTGTCATGGTTCCGACAAATAATATGTTGTTCAATTTGAAGGAGCTCGCAGGGGGCAAGGCATCGGTTGTTGAGTTTGCGGAGGTTAGGGCCTTGATCGTTAGATGGGCTTGGATGCATATTCTGAGATCGGTGTTCCCATTGGCGGGTGCTATGCTGGGGCTGCTCGGGGTGTTGGGCGAGCTCGGGACGTTGGTGGGGACGGGGTGAGCGGATACCGGGCTTTAGGTGCTTCCCATTGTGCTTTGGCCGGAAGTAACAGCACCAAGAGTGGAAAATATGGGCACTATTATCTATTGGTCTTTTATCATCCCGAGTGCCGATGGGGGGACATCTATGTTGCCGGCTTGGGCCCCGAAGTTGAGGGCGTCGGGTTGAATTTGAGTGGTGGGACAAGCGAAGGTCGGTAGTGTTGCTGCTACATACCTATTCAGATGAATTGAGACGCCCCTAAAGGTTCCAAAAATGTTACGCCTCATTCCGAAAGACAGATAGAAGGCGAAATAGATCTAAATGTCGATCACTTCCACCCAATCATAATCGGCTCACACTTAGTGAAGGTTTTAACACTCCTCTATCCGTGATGGTCTTCAGAGATTTCAACTGTACGCATTCCTGGTCTGAAAACCGTTGTGCCCAACTTGGGTTGCTGCAATTCGCAAGACCCGAGCTATTCTGGTCCAGGTTTCGTCGACAGATTGGCTCTGGATAGAACACGTGTGAACCTTTCCTTGTGAACTTATTGATTGTAGCTGATTACTGGGCTGAACAACCTGGACGCAATCCTTACCGGGCGGATTTATGGCAGCTTTGTACATGCGAAAATTCCAATATTTCTGGGTCGAGTGGGAGGCCGGGATAGGGTACTGGATTTGATTGCCAGAGTACACACGTAGAAGATAGACTCCAATAACGTACATATAAAATACCCTCCACAAATCTTTGAGAAAGATGGCAATTGGATTGCAAATCTACTTCAACCTTCAACTTCCACCACTGGGGCCTTTATTTCCCTGAAGTGCCGTTTGGCAGCATGCTGCGCCGCTTCGAATTCCACCGAATACCACTTTCTCTTTCCACCTCGCACCTCGAAGGCCACCCTACCATCATCTGCAAGTTTTCGCAGAACCTCACCAATGAAGGGCTCCAAAGCCAAAGTGCGCGTAGTTTCATCGAGAGATTCGCCGTAGATCTCGGTAACAAGGTCCTTTACGGTACTGCTTCTCTCCCCACGGCCGCGGATACGACCCAGCGCTTGCAGCACTTGTTTCTCGCGCCGAAGCTTTTGGCCTAGCTCACCAGCGATTTTGGCAGGAAGATTTTTTATTGTGACACCGTGAGCAGAGTAACCAATTTTGCAATTCTGGGCTTGCATTTTTTCCAGGCTATCCATGAATGTGCCAAGGTCTTCGACTGCACTTGTCCCATGGCCTAGGATATTGTCGCCGGTGAACATGGACGATTCCTCCTCGAGAACGAAGCACATGTGGTCTTCAGAATGTCCGGGGACATGTATAGCGCGGACCGTGGCACCTTCAACCTTGAAAATTTGGCCATCCGAGATATTTTGCTGGCCCTTATCCGGCAAGTTTTTGTACACCGAACCTTTGAGGTGTGGAAAAAGGCGAAGTAAATCGGGGACGCCACCGGTATGGTCGCCATGCCAGTGAGTCAGTAGGACATGTGACAGGCTGATGTTCATAGACTCCAGGGTGGAGGCGATTAACTCAGCCCATTCTGGCTCGCCCCCAGAAGTGTCAATAATCAGTCTACGCTTGCCAGTGCCGACAATGTAGGTGTTGGTGCCTTGATAAGTGAACTGTGAAAGCATGAGTCGATGTCTAACATAGAGCCGTGCAATTCGGTGCTACCTTCCCCGGGTTTTGACCTAGAACGCGAAGCACTCGTAGGGTGAGTTGTTCAACAATTGATAATCGAGGAAGACGTGCAGTTTGACCCTTCAGATACTCATCAAATGCGCATATGTTTAAAGATTTGTTGATTTGTCGGTAACCCCCTTTATCGGCTTCCATGGCGCGAGAAGTTTGGGAACTGAGGTATCAACCTGAATACGGACAAGGAAGACAAAGATTGAATCAAGAGTCTGTGCAATAAGGTTGCACAGATAATGGAGGGAGGGAAAGGTCTAGCCACGGTCAGACTACTTGCAGGGGTTGTTTATGTCGATATTCATATTGAAATCGCACCGGTATGAAGAAAGCACCGACGTCTTGGTGCTCGGAGTTGTAGCCCATGCCGAGTCCCGCGATCCACGTCGGGCTCCGATACTGTTCAATCTCCTCCGATAGTTGCGATCAGATTGCCTCTCCGCCTGTGGCGTTGGTTCCGGGACTGCACATGGCAACCTGGCAGCGATCCCCGCGGGCAAACAACAGTGCCCACGGGAATGCCGGTAGGTTAGATGGTTGTAGCACTGACGAGATCGTGCTGACCCAAATCTTGCATTGCAGCCGTGGTTCCGAGTCCACCCTGCATAGATATGACCTGTCAGCGTGCTTGATTCCTCTACTCCTTTGTCTTACCCACGCTGCTTATCACCCTCACACTCGCTTTCGAACCACATTTCCGGGTTCAGGACATTGGCTAGAAGCATCTTTCGTGTCAATATCTTACAAGTCACCGCACACTTCTTACTAACGCGCGTCTGTCTACCTTGACGCATTGTACACCCCAAACGCTGAGCTCAGGGTCAGACTGCGACCGGAAATGGAACTCGTCTATTTCAGCAATGAGTTCCCCAAAGAGGACTTGACTGATGTCTTCCGCCGGTTATACAATCACAGCAAGGACAGGCATTACCCAGTTCTAGCTCGATTCATTCAAGAGGCGACATGGGCAATTAACGACGAAGTTCGCCAGCTACCATCAGAGCTGAAGCGACTCATTCCACCATTTCATACCATCTTGAATTGGGCTGAAAACACGGAGCTACGAGAAGGTTTGATCTGTGGCGCGGTAGATGGTGTGCTGCTCATCGCGGTTCAGTTGGGAGCCTACATTGGGTGGGTCATCTGGCCCTTTTACAGCTTTTAGCATGTTGACCCCGTTCAGATATGCCGAAAATCATCATGAGGAGTTGAATGACTTTGCCAACACCTCCCTTTGTGGTCTTGGTATTGGTCTTCTGGCAGCCACTGCTGTCTCGTTGTCATCGAATTTGGCGGATTTGCCGGTGGTCGGGGCTGATGCCGTCAGAGTTGCCTTCCGAATGGGCATTCATGTCCAAAGCATTTCCGAGAACCTAGAAGCTCGCGAGCTAGCAGAGAGCCCGGACACATGGGCTTTCGTGGTCCACAATGTCGATCCGGACGCTACGCAACAAGAGCTTGATGCTATCCAATCTCGAGAGGGGGTACCCGAAACCGCGAAATTATTCGTAAGCGCGGTCAGTCGCAATTCAGTCACGGTCAGCGGACCACCAGCCAGACTGAAAGCCCTCTTTAATAAGTCCGAGTTCTTCCGAGCCTCGAAGTTCATCGCTCTCCCTGTGTATGGTGGTCTGTGCCATGCTCCGCATATCTACGGCCAGCGAGATGTAAACAGTATCGTTCGTGTCCGCTCATTACACGCCCAACTCGTAAACTCAAGACCTGTTAAGCCACTCTATTCGACGAGCACCGGATTACCTTATTCGGCGAAAAATGCAATAGAGCTATTTGAAAGTGTAGCTTTCGAACTTCTCACGCAGCCAATATATTGGGATCAGGTAGTTCGCGGCCTGATTGACCGAGCGCAGTGCGCATTAGTCTCCGAAGCCGTGCTGTACTGCTTTGGAAACTCGACTCCCCTCAACGACCTCAGCTCGGCGCTGAAAAGTAGTGTGCCACAACTGCAGATTTCAATCCGCAGCCTCGTGCCATGGCTTTCTCAGACCGCGCCAAGGGACACTGCTCCAAGAAGCCCGGCACAGGCCAAGCTTGCAATCGTCGGCATGTCATGCAGGCTTCCAGGAGGTGCAATCAGCACCGAGAAATTTTGGGAGCTCCTCGAGAACGGGTTGGACGTTTCAAGGAGAATTCCGTTGGACCGCTTCGACATTGAGACCCACTATGACCCAACTGGTAAGCAGCTGAACAAGAGCATGACACAGTATGGCTGCTTTATCGATGAACCCGGGTTGTTCGATGCCCCTTTCTTTAATATGTCTCCACGGGAGACAAGAGTTGTGGATCCGCAGATGCGATTAGCTCTTGTTACCGCTTACGAAGCTCTTGAGCGAGCTGGGTATGTGGGAAACCGGACCGCTGCCACGCAATTGCAACGTATCGGAACATGGTATGGGCAAGCCGCTGATGACTACCGTGAAGTAAATCAGGGTCAGGAGGTGAGCACGTATTATATCCCGGGAGGCTGTCGAGCTTTTGGTCCTGGGCGCATAAATTATTTCTTCAAGTTCGCAGGCCCCAGCTATAGTATTGACACAGCCTGCTCCTCTGGGCTTGCGGCTATTGAGGTATGCATTACGAGACTGCTTCGATTCATGTAACACTGATCATCGGCTAGGTTGCTTGCCAGGCGCTTTGGAACGGGGAAGTCGATATGGCCGTTGCTGGTGGCGTCAACGTCTTAACCAATCCAGATGGTTTCGCGGGCCTATGCAACGGTCATTTCTTGACTAAAGGCCATAATGCGTGCAAAACCTGGGATGCCACGGCTGACGGGTACTGCCGTGCCGATGCTATCGGGTCTTTGGTTATCAAAAGACTTGAAGACGCCGAAGAAGACAACGACAATATCTTGGGCGTCATTCTCGGAGCGGGAACAAACCACTCTGCAGAAGCAGTGTCTATCACACACCCCCATGGCGGCCACCAAGCTTATTTAGCTCGTCAGGTGCTACGTCAAGCTGGTGTGGACCCTCTCGATGTGTCCTATGTGGAACTTCATGGCACAGGCACTCAGGCTGGTGACCACGAGGAGATGCAGGGTATCATGGAGGTGTACGCCCCACTCACCAGGCGCCGAAGCAAAGGGCAACCTCTCTACATCGGTGCTGTCAAGGCGAACGTCGGGCACAGCGAATCTGCTGCGGGCACGACAGCATTGATCAAGGTCCTCCTCATGCTTCAGAAGAACGCCATTCCGCCACATGTGGGTATCAAAACGGAGATCAACCCTAGGTTTCCAACCGACTTTGACAAGCGCAACCTGCACATTCCATTCGAAGTGACACCGTGGCCGCAAGTAGATGGAAGGAAGCGGATCGCAGCCATCAACAATTTCGGAGCGGCTGGCGGTAATACGACCATGCTTCTCGAAGAAGCGCCCACACGCGAGATCACGGAAAGCGATCCGCGCCAAACACATATCATCTCAGTCTCAGCCAAGACGCAGGTCTCTTTAGAAGGCAATATCAACCGACTTATGGCATATCTGGATGCTCACCCAAACACCAGTCTTGCCGACCTCTCCTACTCTACCACCGCGCGGCGCTACCAGCACACCCATCGAATTGCCATTGCCACAGCCGATATTGAGCACTTGAAGAAGCAACTCGCATCCCACCTAGAGAAGGCGAGTTCAGTCAAGCCAATTGGGGAATCAGGTCCACCGCCAGTAGCGTTTGCCTTCACTGGCCAGGGCGCCTCGTACAAATCAATGAACTTGGAGCTGTATCGCGATGTGGCCACCTTCCGCGAACACGTCCAACAGCTTGACTCCCTCGCTCAGCGGCAAGGTTTTCCATCTTTCGTTCCAGCTCTAGATGGATCACATCCGAAAGATCACGCGCATTCTCCAGTCGTTACTCAGCTGGCGCTTGTCTGTACCGAGATTGCGTTGGCAAGATATTGGGCATCGCTTGGTGTGAAGCCAGACTTCGTTATCGGCCACAGTCTGGGTGAATACGCGGCGATGCATGTTGCTGGCGTCACCACAGCGAACGACACCATATATATGGTTGGAGTCCGAGCACAGATGCTCGAGAAGAAGTGCAAGATCGGGACCCATACAATGATGGCGGTCCGGGCTTCCGTGGGGCAGATAGCGGAGAGTGCGGGAGGAAAGCCGCACACGATCGCCTGCGTTAACGGACCGGCTGATACAGTGCTTAGTGGAACCAGGGAGGAGATGGATGACGTTGCGACATCACTCGAAGCCGCCGGTTACCGATGCATCAAGCTGGACGTCGCATTTGCCTTCCACTCCGACCAAACTGATCCTATTCTGGATGACTTTGAAGAAATCTCGAAGACGGGCGTTCTCTTCCAAGAACCAAAATTGCCCGTGATTTCACCTTTACTAGGCAAAGTCGTCTTCGATGGGAAGACGTTGAATGCAAAGTACGTGCGCAGGGCTACCAGAGAAGCGGTGGACTTCTTATCCGCTTTGGAAAACGGTCGGAAAGTTTCCACGATTACCGATGACACCGTCTGGATCGAGATTGGCCCACATCCAGTTTGCACGGGATTTATCAAGTCCAGCATACCTTCGACTCAGCTGGCCGTTCCATCAATGCGACGTGGAGAGGACAACTGGATGACAGTGGCTGGGAGCATGGCCGCCCTCCACCTTGCCGGTGTTCCAGTGAACTGGAACGAATTCCATCGGCCATTTGAACGTCGTCTTCGCCTTCTTGATCTCCCAACGTATGCTTGGAATGACAAGAACTACTGGTTCCAATACAACGGTGACTGGTGCCTGACGAAGGGCAATACTTTCTACGATGAGGAAAAGCGGGCGGCTAGGGGGACGACAGCGCCGACGCCGTCCATGGCCAGTGAAATCCAGACATCGACTGTGCAGCAAATCGTAGAGGCCAAATTTGAAGGATATGCGGGCACGGTCGTTATGCAATCTGATCTTATGCAACCGGATTTCCTTGCTGCTGCGAACGGTCATCGCATGAACAACTGCGGCGTTGTTACATCGGTCAGTACACCGTGCAGAAAGCCTTGGTGGATACCATACTTACATTTCTTAGTCTATTCATGCCGATATCGCGTATACTCTGAGCGGCTATCTTTACCGTAAATTCTACCCCAAGACCAAAAACATTGACATGAACGTTGCCAATCTGGTCGTGAGTAAGGGACTCGTCGCGCAAGCCAGCAGTAAGACTCCTCAGTTGATCCGAGTGACCGCGGCGACTGGAGATATAAACGCGCGTATGGTGGACCTGACGTGGCAAAACGTCGACAATGACGGGAACGTCCATGAGCCATTCGCCACGGCAAAGGTATTTTACGGTGACGCATCCGAATGGCTCTCATCCTGGGCCCCAATCGCTCACCTCATCATCAGCAGGGTGGAGGCGCTGGAGCGCCTTGCTTCAGAAGGAAAGGCTAATCGGTTCTCACGAAATATGGCATACACGCTTTTCGCCAGCAACCTGGTGGACTATGCGGACAAGTATCGGGGTATGCAATCCGTGGTCATGCATGGGTTGGAAGGGTTCGCAGATGTTCAGCTCACCACAAAGGAGAGTGGTATCTGGACGGTGCCTCCCTACTTCATCGACAGTGTTGCCCATCTCGCAGGCTTCATCATGAACTGCTCAGATGCCATGGATACTCAAAGCAACTATTGCGTAACGCCTGGATGGAAATCGATGCGCTTCGCAAAGCCTCTTGTTCCAGGAGCCAAATATCGTTCGTATGTCAAGATGATCCCAACAGTGGAAGACCCCACCATTTTCTTTGGTGACATCTACATCATGCAAGACGAGGCCATTGTGGGTCAGGTTGGAGGAATTCAGTTCCGTCGCTATCCGCGTCTCTTGCTGAGCCGTTTCTTTTCGCCTCCTGACAAGATGGGGACGATGGACGCAAAACCGAAAGCTGCTGCTCTCCAGGCGTCGAATTCACATACAGTGTCCGGAGCACCTGTTCTTTCGATCCCAACGCCAGCCCTTTCTCGACACGATTCTGGAATCGGGAGTGAACAGAGCAAGGTTGACGCCGTAGATAGTCCAGGCGCAACACTGGCTCTGTCTAAGGACATTCAAGCACCCACAGCGAACAATTCAGTCTCGTCTGCCGATTCCGCCCCTTCCGGTAATAGCATTGCTGCTAAAGCGCTCATGCTCATCGCCAAGGAGGCAGCGCTGGAGATGTCCGACCTGGATGATGATGCCAGTTTTGCGAATTTGGGCGTCGACAGTTTGATGTCGTTAGTTATCGCTGAGAAGTTCAGAATTGAGCTGAACGTCAAGGTCGGTGGCAGTCTCTTCTTAGACTATCCCACGATTGGAGATTTGCGGAAGTGGTTGGAGGAATACTATGGTTAGCTCAGAAGATATCCGGATCATTGATACATATGGTGAATGTGACGTGGGCGACGGGCTGGACTGCACTGGGTAAAAGGGGTAAGGTCCTCGCACGGGCCACCAGTCCCGCGACACGTCGAACGCGTGGAACGCGTCCCAACTTCAAGATCACAATACAACACCACTATCACTCGTCTCTTGTCTAAGAATTTCCGTGAATTCAGTTGCAATGAAATGATTTACTACTTCTTGATATGAAATCCTTATTTACCCAGGTCAAAGCGGCGCAACACTCGGCGCTTTTATAGCACCGTTCTCTCGCTGCCAGGATCTCACACCGTGTGGGGGGCACTAGATGGGTGGAAAGGAAAGGAGAAAGAAGCATCACACCGTGGAATTCCTAGTACAATATGGCAGAGTTACGCAGGTATACCTCTCATGGAGCAATAGGATAGGCAGTTGATTCAGGTTGCACGAAAAAACCACAGATTCGATGTACATGATCCAGCTGATGTCTCAAAAGGTCTTCGCGCGGCGGGTTTCCCGACCTTGTTTACCTTCACATGGGTTTTGGGGTCTTTATGGCGTTCTGATGACGCCTGGTTAAGCTCAAAATGTGTTGCTCGCTTTGTCAATAGTGCAGGCCACTCATTGTCGCTTTTCTGTCATTTCCGCGTTGAATCATATAAAATAGGCATATGCCATGCAGAAAGGCTCCACCAAGAAATAAGTTTAGCACGCGGTCTCATTGACCAACAACCACTGTTTCAAAAGAGACTAAGACGATATGTGGCCAATACGCCCGCTTCGCGTCGGGAACAGCAGAACTTTCAAGTCCCAGATGATTTCCCAGATCAGCAGTAGCCAGGCTTCATTCCATTCTACGAAGACGTGGTTTTGACAAAGAAATATTCGCATCAATTTTCTTCCCGTGGGACGTATTTGCAGTACTGTCCCGTGGGAATACGGGGCGCGAGCTCATTCAATGCTGTTGTTGGCTGAGCAAATTGTTGAATGGGATTGCCCTCCGCATCGCAACCGATCCATTTGTACATTGCCAACGCATATCCCAGCATGATGTTTTGCTGCAATTTTGCCCAGCGCATGCCTGCGCAAGGATGGCGCCCCCCGCCCCATCCCATGTCTGCCCTTTTACGTCAGCAAGTCACCTCGAAGGATGTAATATCCTAGGACAACTTACAACCATATGCCTCCTGTTTGAATTCCTCTCGTCCTTCGAGGAAGCGCTCGGGGTCCCACTTCATTGCATTTGGGTATAGCTTCTCATTGTAATGCACGTCGACCGTGTTGTAGCAGGCAAAGCTACCTGGCGGAATAACCTCGTCAGATCCAGGGATAGGAATCGGCTCTGATGTGTCATTGAAGCGGCCCATTGGGAAAGCGACCCACATGCGGATGCCCTCTTTGTAGCAAACGTCGATGCTAGGAAACGACAACTCCCATGCTTCCAGAGGAATCTCGTCGAGCTGTTCGACCAACGGTTTATTATTATTCCTGGAATACTTGGCTGCGGCAGCTTTGATTTCCTGGTAGATTTTCTCCTGCCATTCTGGATGCGAGGCTAGGGTGTTCAACATCGCGCCAGAGATTACGCCAGCATTGGCACCGACGATAAACAGCATGCTAATCATGAACTGGGTGATGTTATCTTTGCTATCACCGTAGTCAATCAAGAGCTGCAGAGGATCGTCGACACGTTTAGCGTCCCTGCTCATCCGCTTATTGACTATGGGGACGACAATGTTAGTTAACATCCTGCGACCCCAGCGGCGCTTCCAGTACGCGATGCTGAAGTACGATAGCCATGGAAAAGAGAGCAAGTGCAGACTGCTGGTTGCTTGAAATACTGGTAACGTCTTCAGGAGGCGTTCCAGAAGTTTTGGAGTGTCGGCCAACTCATCCGTAAACATGAAACGAGAGTTCTGCGTAACCACTAGCCTGAAGCATGTTTTGGCCGGGTTAGTGACACTAGACGGAGCCTTAGCCAAAGCCTCAAAGATGTCGCGTGCGTCTTGTTTCACGCGGGGCAGACGCTTTTGGAGCTGTTCGGATTTCTGGAAGTCGAGGAGCCGGCGCTGCGCGTATGTCTTGTTGTTGCTGAATGCTGGTTTCCAAATGTCATGAATGACGGTTGATCGGCCGTCGATGAAGTCGGGGCCATGCCCAATTAATGAAATGCCTTTGATAAGATGTAGACCACGATGATCCAAATACATCTTCCGAGCAGCTTCACCAGACACACCCACGATATGGTTCCTCCCCAGGCAAAAACTGAAATTTCCAGTGTTGGACTCTTTGATGGCATCTCTCCAGAAGCCTAACTTTTGGGTATAGAATCTCCAGGATCCGACCAACGGAAGTGTATCTGATGTGAAGGCAGGGGAGCGCTCGTCCACCTTTGGAGAGTATGATAGGTAAGCCCAGAGGCTAAGTAACGACGCCACAAAGCCCGCAAGTGCGAGCGTCGGCAGTGACTGAGAGTAGATCAGATCAATATAGGGGCTAAATGATGGATCGGACGAAACCATTTTGACGGTGCCGTTGGAGGGGAAGCCCATGTCGAATGGGCCCAAACGCTGAATTGGTAAGGTGACTAGGAGTCCCACGAGAACGACTAAGAGAAATGCAAAATCCGATCTACATCTGTGTCTATCCTACGCTACATATCTAATACTCCCAAAGAACACCAACCGGATAGAAAAAAATGCAGCACCACTCCACTGTACGCACGGCGGCGCATTCGGGACACCAACCGGATAGAAAAAATGCAGCAACACTCCATTGTACGCACGGCGGCGCATTCGGAATGCGACACGAATTTGGGCTTGTCGTGATGGTGTTGTTATCGGGACGTTCAAGTCTTGCCCAACCAACAACGACCCGACCACGGAGACCCAAACCTCCGAGCACCGACAATTGCACGCATTGTGTAGAGCCACAACCAACTCAGGAGACACCGCTCTCCTCTCCTCCTACCCGCTCCAATCTTTTCTGTCTACGTCGTCGTCACCGATACCTCTACAGGCACACGTGAGTGCGCGTGTTAAGACTTCTGCGCGGTCTAAGCGTCACGTGCGCTTACATTCACTCAACGGACGAACCCCGGTCTTCGGCTTGTCGCACCGATTCCCCGTTGCCGCCTCGACTCCATTTCCAGCCTCGCCTCACCCTTACAGCCCCTTCGCACCCAAGGTTCAAGCTTTTCCCTCGGCTTGGCGGAGCGCCTTGGGTTATCTTAAATATATACCGTGCCTCCACCCTCAACTCCTGCGTTGTCACTAACTTCCGTAGCAAACCATGTGGGACCAGAAGAAAGGTAACGAACTCGAGGCCGCCCCACAACCTGAAAATGGCACGGCCGTCACGGAAGCGCCACCGGACAAAGGTGCGCGAAAGGATGAAGCCAACATTGTTTACCCCACGGGACTGAAGTTGACACTTATAATGATGTCTATTTTCGTTGGCATGTTTTTGGTGGCACTTGTGCGTGCACCAAAACAAAGAATAACATGCGGGAACACCGCTGATGAAAGTAATCTAGGACCGGCTTATTATTTCAACCGCCATTCCACAGATCACCAACGAATTCAACTCTGCAGATGATATTGGCTGGTACGGGACTGCGTACTTGATTACCAACTGCGCTTTTCAGCTGGTGTTCGGAAAAATCTACTCGGTCTTTAGCACAAAGGCCACCTTCTTAACATCCATCTTACTTTTTGAGGCCGGTTCTGCGCTCTGCGGGGCAGCTCCGACCTCGATAGCATTCATCATCGGGAGAGCAATCGCGGGTCTTGGCTCTGGTGGAATTCAATCCGGAGTGGTATGTCTTCCACCGAGAATCGTACTCAAATAGAAACTAAATCGATCGTTCCAGATTGTAGTCATCGTTTACTCCCTACCTCTTCACAAACGGCCAAAATATCAGGGTTTCTTTGGTGCAGTATTTGGGGTAGCCTCCGTGACTGGACCGCTTGTTGGTGGTGCCTTCACCACACACGTCACTTGGCGATGGTCTTTTTACATTAATCTACCCATCGGGGCTGTGGTTGCGATTATAATCTATTTTCTCCTCAATGTTTCCGATCGTCCCGAGACGAAGAAACCACTCAAAGAAAAGTTGAAACAGCTAAATGCTTTAGGCATGCTTGCTCTTCTTCCCGGGGTAGTCTGTTTGTGTCTGGCTCTTCAGTGGGGCGGTACTGCCTATGCGGTAAGTGTTCCCCTTAACCTTGAATTTGCATTTTGCGCACTTCTCGAGCTAACAGTGTACAGTGGAGTGCAGGCAGGGTTATCGCATTGCTCGTTCTTGGTCCTTTACTTCTAATCGTTTTTGGTATTATCCAGGTATGGAAGCCTGAACAGGCGATTCTTCGGCCGCGTATCTTCGTCCAGCGAAGTATTGCGTCTGGGTTCTGGGTCAGCTCATGCGTGGGTGCCCACCAAACCATCTTGGGTAAGATGTGGAAACGCTACATGGCATATATGGAGGGGCTTACCATTATTATCAGTATATTACTTACCTGTATGGTTCCAAGCCATTGACGGGGTCAGCGCTGTCGCATCTGGAATTCGCCTGCTTCCCCTGGTCATCCCAATTGTCATCGCATCCCTCCTCACGGGTCAGCTGGTCTCAAAAGTTGGCTACTATACACCCTTCCTCGTTGTCGGGGCCTGTATTACTGCTATTGCTGCTGGGCTTCTTACGACGCTAGACGTGAACACGTCCAAAGGCAAATGGATCGGCTATCAGATAATTTATGGTTTTGGATTAGGTTTATGTTCACAAGCACCCAACATGGCCGCACAAACTGTGCTTCCAAAACCGGATGTGGCCATCGGCGCCTCACTCATGTTCTTTGGACAGCAACTCTTCGGCGCCGTGTTCGTTTCTGTTGGCCAGAATGTCCTCTTCAATCGGCTCGCTAGAAAGCTTGCGGGAATCCCAGGCATCTATCCACATGCCATTGAAAACACCGGCGCCACCGATCTGCTCAATCGTATTCCAGAGCAGTTCCACGCCAGAGGTCTAGCAGCATATAATGACTCGTTGCGTGCGTGCTTCCAGGTCGGGGCCATCATGGCATGTCTTTCCCTCCTTGGCGCCTTTACCATGGAATGGCGCAACGTAAGGCAAAATATTCCCCCAAAGAATCCAGATGGCAAAATATCGGCCGAAGGAGCCAAACCCAACACACCAACAGAAAGTGATATTCCCAAAGCCGAGAGTGAAATCGTAACGGCTGAGTCCTCAAACGAGAAAGAAAACGCTGGTACATCGCGAATCTCCCTCGTCGAAAACGTCGAGGCCGAGCGAGGCGTGTCTACTGCGACAACAACGGCAGTAACAGTGGCAGCCAAAGAGCCAGTCGCCTTGTCAACGACGTCCTAATCCAATATCACTAAGAATGGACAAAAAGAAAAGAGTTCTCTCCGGCGTGGGAGAACCAAATTGTCATCTAAATTCTGTTGTACATACTATTAGCGACGATAGCACAACAGTTGTGCACATCTCATATATATGGCGACAGAAACACTCCACTCATCAGGTCCTCAAATTCCACTCCACAATGTAACTGCAATATAAGCACAGTATTAATAGAGAAACAAATTTCCTATTGAGATGTACGTTTCATCGCAGTGTTGTCCATGGTGATCCCTCTGGTCATCCTTGCTGTTATTATTACATTCGGGGATCCTCTAGTAGGACGGCGCACTTCCTCCTGACGGCCTGAAATACCGCTCGTCTTTTGTACTCATCCTTTCGCTCTTCATTCCCAGCTACTCTTCCGCTAAAACTGTCTCTTAAGCCCATCCCTACTAGCCATGCGAGGAAACATATGGGTATTGTAGGTCTGGACCTTAGGAGACTCGCCTGTATTCAAACCGCGACCGCCGATCTCCGAGAAAATGCTTTTCAGTGAGGGGGATACTGGAGGAGACGGATATTCGGTGTCCAGAGGTTCGTCCTCCATCGTCACATTCAAGGCGGCTCGGATGTTTTCCTTCGACACGATGCGCGGTCCAAGGGCATTCGTATGGTACGACGCGAGTTGCCTGGTGTGCGGATGTACAAAGTTATAGCGATCCGGATTCTTCGGGGGGATAGGTGGCGGTGGCTCGCATGTAGTCGAGGTTGTGGGGGCACGGTCGGTGGCCCTTTCCATGGCTGCGAAATTGGTCAGAGAGTCAAGTCCATGAAGCAGTGAATTTTTTGTCCTTACTCGGATGATACTTGCGTGCTGAGTCGTTCGCGAAAATCTCGACGGGACTGGGAATTCGTGTAGCTTTGACTTTCTCTGCTGACTTTCCCTCCTTCGAGAGTATGGGCGATCCATATCCTGTTCCTTCATAACTTGGCTTACGACCCCTAGGTTTGGGGCTACCACCCCGACTACGGAGCTCGCCAGGATTGGTTGGTAGTCGGGGAAGTGCTTTCTCCGTGAAAGGGGGCATGGTTTCCGCAGGGGCAGTCGCTACTTGTACCGGCGTGTTCATTTGCCGCGGGTTACCGCCCGCTCGATGTCCGTGAAAGATTCCCGCATCTTCTACAAAGGGATTTGACGATCCAATGGCTGTGTATACACCATCTGAGCCCTGGCGCAATGGAATCACACGTTGGGACGGCAGTGTGCTTGAAGGGCCTCGCGGCTGGTCACCTTCGTCCTTGATCAACGTTTGCATCTCTTTCAGTGGAGACTCCCGCTTCTTCCGCTCCGTTTCATGTGCTTCACGAAGCCTTTTTTCGTATGGATGTCCGGTGATGAAGTCATCGTTACCCATGCTACCAGCTGCACTTGGAGTAGGAGGGTATGGGCTACTGGTACGCCTGTAAGTGCTGTTAAATTCAGTCCGCATGCTATACTTACACTATGCCACCCTCCAACAGTGTGAGGGTTTTGGCGTGTTGCAAAGCTGCTCTCTGGGCCCGCTGCTCTTGGATCCAGTCGTTGAAAGACCGCTTTGGCTTGGGACGCTCAACGACCTGTCCGTACTGCGGATATACCTCGCGCAATTCTTTCTCATTGTCCTCCCACTTCGACGTCTTGTATCTCAAACATCCCGTGATGGGATGTATCTCCGTGGAGGGTACACGAGCAGTGTTTGAACCCGCGCATCTCTGTACGTTAATATGGACCTCCATTCCGTAGGTGACGTTTCCCTCAGGAAATGCCAGGCGACTCGGGCATGCCTCTTCAATGACCTTGGCCAACCGTCCGTAGTGATATCGACCCTTCGCGTCGTACTGACTGCGAACCAGCTTCACAATCGGCACAAAGACTTCCTCCCAAGCCGTACAGATGTTTCGTTTCTCAAAGTACGCAATTCCGTGAGGGTTCTTGGCTTTCCCCACCTGAAATACCTGCAAGAGCCACACATGGAGCAGCTTCTCATACTCTACAACATCCCAGTAGGACTTGTCGATGATGTAGTGCATATTGGTATCGGACGTGTACAGCTCGTGATCGGGGTCGGCGCGGGGATCGTATCGCAATTTTCCCTCGTGGAAGAACGTGTAAAAGTACAAGAGGTCCCTGCGCGTTATTTGGCCGGGCGATGAGTCGCGCGTGATGCCGTTGGGGTGAAGCAGCATGAAGCTATCACGGAATTCTGCCCATGGTTGCAGAAACGCGTTTGTCTTGATGAAACATTGCTCGAGCGCGTCTAGGTCACGCAGCTGAAGGCGCTCAAGCGCTTGTCGAAGGGCAGGATCTATCTTCTCTTTGAAGGGAGACATCCTCTGGAGCAGATCCGAAGGCGAAGAGAGATTTCGGAGCCGCCCAACAGATGGACCGCGACGATGTGAGGTGGGAGAGTCCGCGGGAGCACGGGTGTCTTTAGAACTGTTGCCTGGGATTTCTCGCAGCCTTTTGCTCGTCGGCGTCGAGCGTGGACTCGTCATGGCGAGTTGGCCGTGTTGCGATTGGTTTGTGGCAATAGCGAGGTGTAAAATGCGCTTGCAGTTGAGTGGCGGAAAACGTAAACAGTGAGGAGGGGAAAAGGCGGAGTGTCGGAGTGGGCGGTGCGGTTTTGGCTATTGTTGATTCGGAGCTCATTAACACGCGTTTGCCTTTCACCACGGATCTTTTCACCACCACCCACATATGACGCCTCTATACCGCGTTCCACACTTAAATACCTTGTATAACTCAAATAGTGCAATTATTCTCATAAAGGAGAGTCGTTCGTCGTGGATTCCCTCCACTTACGCACTTTTGTCGCGTAATCCAAGAGTACCGCAGAGACAGAAGAGCTCTTTCAGCCCATGGCTTTCGAACTCTCTGTGCCTCACGGCCTCTGAATCGGGGGGATGCATTGTTTCAAGAAGCCTGTTTTCATCCTTCTTGCCGTGGTCTTCGCTTTCTACCTTCCCACCAGCTCCTGCTCAATAGTGCAAGCTCGCCTTTGGTGTTACCAGTTGCTCGATTAATGAGATGTCCAAACCCTTACCTTCCCCGCTGAAAATCTTATTATTCATTTACAAACCTGGTGAAGTCCTTATCTATGGACATTGGCATTGTCACAATGGCATTGGGTTCACTATGCAGGTTTGCACGTTTCATGTATTCCAGCCACAGCTATGATATGATATGTCAGTCTTAGCAGACACTTGCCCATCCACCCACGCCGAATTTCCCTCTTTTCGTATACTATTACAGCCTTGCATTGATTTAACATGATGACCCTTACATAAACTTATACAACATACCTTAATCCAAATCAAAGAATGTCTCTCCCGGTGGAGGAAAAGGGCCTGATTTGCAATCCCTGAGATATTCCGCGATCTCCTCACAATTCGGTACCACGTCTGGTAGTACAATTCGTTCTTTTGGTACACGGCGTGGCGCTCCATCTCTTGTTTGTTCATCGGAGCTTTCTTCCTCATCGCAATACTTTTTCATATACTCGTCCGACACCCATTCCTGCTGAATTCTGTTGGTCGTAATTTCTTCCATATGTTCCGGGCTCTCATCCCACATACAGGCGCCGTAGAAGTATTCTGCTTGCTCCGCAACCCACCGAAGATTCTCCGCCCATGCACTAACATCGTCGCTGTCAGGAGGGTGTATCCGGTGTAACCGTCGGTACGGTGGTGAGGTTCGTGGTCCACCACCAAAGGCGTAGGCACCATATTTGTCAGTTTGCGCCTTCGACCTCTTTTCCCTGAAGGCCTTCTCCAGATCTTCCTCTCTGGAAATGACGGACGGCATTGGAGGTGGGACGAACGTCGGTGGGCATCGAATAGATACTTCAGATTCGGGCACAAACTCCTCCGTGGTCGACTGGCGTCGAAGATGGGGCAGGACTAATGGTTCGCATTCCTCGCTCGCCAATGATTGCTCCTCAACGGTGGACGAAGCTTTGTCTCTCACCCAGTCCATTTTTGATTGTTCGTCGGCTACCGGTGCTTGTTGGCCCTGTCCATGGACATTACCAGGTATCTCAATGGCCATTGTTTCCGTCCGACCAGGATTTGATATCCTGTCGCTTTCAAAAGACATACGTCTTCTTGCAAGTGGATTCTCTGATAAATCGTCATCATAATCTCGCATACTCTCCAAATGAGAACCTGTTATCTGAGGTTAGAATAGAGCCAAGTGTTTCTGGTACGCGAATGTGTCTGGTATTGCCGGAGTTGGCCTACCCTTTTGTAGTAAGAAAGACGGGGGTTGGGCGACTGGAAAGGCGGGAATACGCCTTGCCTGACGCGGCGCCGCTTCCTTACTTTCCCATCGTCGAAAGGCATTGTGATCCCAGTGCTCCTCTTCCATGTCTTTAGCGCCGCCAACCAGATCGAGCAGCGCAATATAGTCATCCGGATACCTCCATTCGCCTTCTTGGTGTTCAAGGGCATATTGCACCATCCTTGTTAGATCCAACGCATCATGCCCTTCTGGAAACGTTCTCACGCCGTCCGCGAGCGCTCGAAATGATATTGAGGGGGCCACTGAGCCGTCACCATGAATTTGAAATGGCACTTTGAATCCATCTGCGCTCAGTTGCGTATTGTCCCAACCGACTCTGTCTTCGTGGCATAAGGAATGGCTTCTGATGGTCCAGTTTTGGTATCCCGCCTGTCGCATAGTCTTATAGATAAGGCGACCGCAATCATCCGGTGACCATTTCTTCTCCAGATACCGGTTGTTTACGATGACTTTCCAGAGACAACTGCGGGTGCAGCCATTGGATGCGAAGCGGTAGACAACGTCGGGAGAGTGGAGGCAATGGGGCAGGAACGTGAGAAGTTCGACGGCGGTGAGAGTCGCGGAAGAAGGGAACGGCAGGTTTTTAGAAGGGACATCCGGTCCGAATGCATGGGCGCTCACTGTGTAGGACCTTTTGAGCATTAGGTGAGGTTGTTTTGGTGCAGTCTCGCACGCGAGGAGAATACGCCCAACGATCTTCAGTCTCTTCTGCGCGCCCGTCAAATCCCAGGCCTGGGGTTTTTATGTCTTCGTATGACCTACTGTCACGTTGAAAATTGTTTGTGGCAACAATCTGGTTGCTAGGCAGCGAAGCAAGCCTTGGCGAGACGGCTTGAGGTGACGTAGAGGGTTTGAGGTGACACTCTTTCACCGCTTGAATTTCATAACAACACTTCAAACCGGTTCAATCCGTCACGCTCCAATATTGGGCACTCACGGAACACTTACTTTTCATCCATTGACGGGCTCAACTCTGAACCGCTTCGAAGGCAATGGCCGACCAGGCAAGCCGTCTTGCCGCAATGGCAGCGAAGCAGGACGATGCACGGGATTACGGGTCAGACGGGCACGACAACAAACCCATCAGGAAAGATAGTTTTCGCAAGAGCCGACGCATCGCTGAAACAGCTCGTGTCAATTACCGAGAGTCCACATCGGAGTCAGACGAGCGCAGCACTGGCTGCCACTCTCCGAGCAAGAAGGTCAAAGTCAACATCTCTGACGGGAGGCATCAAGTATGGCACGTGGCTGACTGACCAGGACAAGTCCGTGGTCACTTCCAGCAAGTTCGAGACAAACGGCAGCGTCCACAAAAATGATGTTGGCGATGAGGACTACGTCCCCCGGGTTGCTGCTCGCGGCAAGGGCATACGACGTGCGGCTGGAGTAGCCCGTCAGAGGATCGCTACCCAGCAGGTCTCTCCGAAGAAAGATCCGCCCGAGAAATCTCTATCAAAATATCCTAAGGAGGGAATCTCGCCGGAGGTAATGGAGGCAGCTCGCACCTACGGCAAGCGTGTCCCGGCAAAGCTTGAGCCGCATTTTCTATCGCGAACACGTATGGTCATTGATTCCTTAAACGTGGCATTGTATGCAGAGCGCGGCGCCACAGATCCTTGGAAAAGTGCATACTCCGCCTATCGCTACAATGGCGTAAGTCTCGCCTTGAATGCGGCATGTGTGTGAAGAAAGAATCCCAAAACTGAAC
Organism: Westerdykella sp. P71; assembly: GCA_019022765.1. Lineage (NCBI taxonomy): Eukaryota > Fungi > Ascomycota > Dothideomycetes > Pleosporales > Sporormiaceae > Westerdykella > Westerdykella sp. P71. The sequence goes on along the minus strand of JAFHBW010000173.1, from coordinate 878 downwards.
ATTGCACTATAGCCTCGCAAACACGCGCCATTCAGAGAACTTCATCGCCTCAGTGATCCATCAGAAGACGATATAAGCGATTGGGCTGAGAATATCCGCTGGGCTAAGCAACAGTACAAGCTGTATGGATCTGTATGGACGGAGTATGGCTACTCTTTGGAGTGTATCACCGAACACCGGATACGTAGCCTGTGGGTCAGCGAAGAGCTGATCCGCAATGGCCGATATCCTCCAATCTAGCCAGAGTAACCTTGGGCGGGCATCTCAACGCGTGGGAAATGCACGTAAGTCACCACTGTGAGATAGTTGCATATGAGGGATATTTGTGCTAATAATTTGGACCTGGGCTTACAGATACGGGAATGGGAATAGAGGAATTCTTTCCGCCCTTTGGTGTAGGAAGCCTCTATTTTACAGGTCAGGAGATACATCGAATGCGGAAGACAATTGAAGCAACCAATCTTATACTCTCTTCTCTTGCTTGCGCCACATAATGAGCGTCTTTGAGGCGCAGGGAGTAAATGGAGAACCGGTTTTCGTCCGGAGTTTGTTCCGCTTGTGGATTGACTCAGTACATCTTTGTTTTCAACCTTCCATTCCGAGTCCGTAGCAGGGGACAAAATTCATCAATCCGTGATTTGGAGCGCGGCCAGGAAGGTAATCGTCGACAACCAAAGTTTGTACCGTATTGTAGATGAATATATATGGCAACATGAGACCACCAACTCCAATTCCCTAGACTTGATGGGGTCTTAACTAGCGAACTGTATATATACTCCGCCGGATCCTATCAATATTGGTTGTCGCGGTTCGGTGGAGCTCTTACCGAACAATGATAGCTCATTGCCAAGTGTTGCGGTTCAGCTGGTCGCTACTGA